>JAQPZY010001577.1:4222500-4528138 GCA_029931535.1 Margaritifera margaritifera
ATGTTATGATGTGCCAATGGTCTCCAAAGTCCTGATGTACTAGTAATCTTGATGTGCTGATGTCAAAATGAAGTATTCCAAAATCTCTAAATAAGTTCACATAAATTCCAAAATCATCAATTAAAAATCCAAAATCCAAAAGTTTATGAGCACTGTTATAATCCAATGAATATTTAAAATAATTCCTCTCTTAGAATTTGGAATGAATTTTCACAACTGTAATAGCTCTTTACAAGACTGATGGTAATGTCAAAACTGAATAAATGTCCACCAAACATGGCATATATAAAGATTGGTCACATGACAGAATGTTCTAGAATATGAGTCATCTTAATGGAATTTTTACTTGTAAACAAAAATCAACCTTGACCTTCAAATTGAGAAAACATATTGATCAAAACAACCTAATTCAAGGACACTAGCTAAACATGTTTTTCCTGATAACATTAAGATTTAAGCAAATATTAAAGTGAAGAAACATTTATAATTTCCTAAAATATTTATAATATTATATAAACATCATACATAACACCTCCCCTCATAAAGAAAAAGAAAGATTTATGTAATAAAGCTTTCTTTTGAATATACATCTAATACTATAATAACCAAAATTACATAAGAACATGTTTTATGATACTAGACTTAATTACATCAAGCAATATTACATTTCTAGGCAAGTGAGAGTGCATCTGCAATCACATTGTCTTTTCCTCTGATGTGTTTGATGTCAATGTTATATTCCTGCAATATCAAACTCCATCTCAACAATCTCCGATTTTTATCTTTCATTTTGTTGATGAAAGTAAGGGGATTGTGATCACTGTACACAATAATTGGAGAAAGAGCTGAGGTGACATACACTTCAAAATGCTGTAAAGCCAATATCAAAGCCAAACATTCCTTCTCAATTGTGGAATAATTTTTCTGGTGCTTGTTTAGTTTTTTAGAAAAATAACACACAGGGTGATCCACACCACTTTTGTCTTCCAGAATCAATACTCCACCAACCCCTACATCACTTGCATCAACAGATAATTTAAATGATTGGCTAAAATTTGGTGCAAAAAGAACTGGTGCATTCTTAAGCATGGCCTTTAACTTGTCAAAAGATTCCTGACACTTGTCAGACCAATAAAATTTGGCTTTCTTACTCAATAAACTTGTCAAAGGTTCAGCAATTTTGGAAAAATTGGAACAAAATTTCCGATAATATCCAGCCATACCTAGAAATCGCATCAGTTGCTTTTTACAAATTGGAACTTGAAATTCAGAGATAGCTTTGACCTTAGCTTCTATAGGTTTAACTTGACCTTGTCCCACAATATGTCCTAAAAATGTGACACAAGCATGGCAAAACTCACTTTTGCTCAAATTAATTGTCAGATTCGCATCACTGAGTCGATCAAAGAATTTTCGAATGGTTTCCAAATGATCTTCCCAGGTGTTGTTGTAGATAATGACGTCATCGATATAAGCGTCACAATTATCAAGACCAAATGTTATCATGTTCAGCAGACGTTGAAACGTTGCAGGCGAATTTTTCATTCCAAACGGCATGACTTTATATTGATAAAGTCCATCTGGAGTTGCAAATGCTGAAATTTCTTTTGCCCTTTCCGTCAGTGGAATTTGCCAGAATCCTTTTAAAAGGTCAAACTTGGTGACATATTCCGCATTTCCAATTTTATCAATACAATCGTCCATTCTTGGGATTGGAAATGAATCAGTTTTGGTGACACTGCTGACTTTTCTATAGTCAGTACACATACGGAATGTATTATCTGGCTTGGGAACAAGAACACATGGTGAACTCCAGTTACTTTTACTTGGTTCTATGAAATCATTCTCCAGTAGATACTGAATTTCTTTCTTCAGATAGTTCTGTTTGAGAGGATTCATCCTATAAGGATGCTGTTTCACAGGCGCAGAATCTACAATGTCAACGTCATGATAAATTTTACTTGTTCGTGTTGGAACATCAGGAAACAAGTGCTCATAGTCATGTAATAGCTGTTTTAGTTCATTTCTTTCCTGTTGTTGTAGATGTGAAAGTTTCTGGTCTAGGTTGTTCAATATTTCTGAATTCCGAAGATTGGTTATACCAGAGTCACTATAGTCTGATTGTACTCCATCGTTGATATCTTCACTGTGTGGGACAGGTACAACTAAATTAACTGAATAATTAGCTGAGCTATCTCTGTCAAAATATTCCTTTAACATATTTATATGACAAAGTTGTTTCTGTTTCCGTCTCCCAGGAGTGTTAATGATATAATTTAAGTCATTTACTTTCTTTGCAACGGTATAAGGACCATAAAATTTAGCCTGAAGAGGATTTTGAGGTATGGGAAAGAGAGCCAGAACTTTGTCACCAGGTTTAAAACTCCTTTCCTGTGTATTTCTGTCATACCTTAATTTCATTTTTGACTGAGTAGTGTGAAGATTAGTTCTTGCTACTTCACAGGCCTTTGACAACTTGTATTTGAAATCAGAGACATAATCAAGAAGATTAATCTTTGAATCTTCATTTGAAAGAAGTTTCTCTTTCAATAATTTCAATGGTCCACGGACAGTATGACCAAAAACTAGTTCAAAGGGACTAAAACCCAACGACTCTTGAACTGATTCCCTAACAGCAAACAACAACAAATGAACACCCTCATCCCAATCCTTTTCTGTATCAAAGCAATATGATCGAATCATATTCTTCAAAGTTTGATGAAATCTTTCCAAAGCACCTTGACTTTCAGGGTGATAGGCAGAAGATTTAAACTGTTGGATGCCTAATTCATGCATAACTTGTTGGACAATTCCAGACATAAAATTTGACCCTTGATCTGACTGGACAGATTTGGGAAGGCCAACAAGTGTAAAAAACTTCACCAAAGCTTTCACAATAGTTTTAGTTTTTATATTTCTCAGAGGAATTGCCTCTGGAAATCTTGTAGATGCACACATGATGGTCAACAAGTATTGGTTGCCTGACTTGGTTTTAGGTAAAAGACCAACACAGTCTACTATTATTCTACTAAATGGTTCATCAAATGCAGGAATAGGTTGTAGATGAGCCTTAGGTATCTTCTGATTGGGTTTTCCTACCATTTGACAAGTGTGACAAGATCTGCAGTATTTAGAAACATCACTTTTGAGTTTCGGCCAATAAAAATGATTCAAGATCTTGTGATAAGTCTTACGGACTCCTAAATGACCAGCCAAAGGAGTTTCATGGGCTAAATTAAGAATTTCCTGTCCATATGACTTAGGAACAACAATTTGATAGCTCACTGACCACTCGTCACCAGCGGGTACATCAGGTGGTCTCCATTTCCTCATAAGGACCCCATTTTTCACAAAGTAACACACTGGAACTTGTGTGGCTTCAGTTTCACTAATAGCCCTCTGAAACAAACAAGATATCTCGGGATCTTTCTCCTGTTCAACGACAAGGGATTGTCGTTTGTCACCCGGATTAGAACAAAGAGAATGAGTTGCCAAAAGAGGATCACTGTGATCAATACCATTTGATTGATCAATACCTGAGAAAAAAGTGACCTCATCAAAAGACTGACCAATACATGTGTCAGCTAAAGGAATAATATCCTGATCAACATCACTCTCAAGAGCTCTTTTTGCCATAGCTCTAGTAACTGCACAAGCAGGGTACAAATCAGGGATTTCAGTTTCGACAGGATCAACTTTCTGATCCAAACAAGGCTTGTCAGTTACAAGTGGATTAACCACAACCTTTCTCCAGCTAGGTCATTGCCTAGTAATAAATGAACACCCTCTATGGGTAAAGAAGTCACTGCTCCAACAGTCACAGGTCCAGAAACTAAGTCTGATGCCAAATTTACACAATGAAGAGGAACATTTACAAAGCCGCACTCTACTCCCTGAACAAGAACACTTTCACTTGAAGAAGACTCCTCAGACAAAGGCAAAGTACCTGATAATAAAAGACTCTGAGAAGCTCCAGTGTCCCTTAATATTTTAATTGGGATAGGTTTGGCAGAATCACCAATAAGTGATATAGAACCTTCTGACATGAATGGTTCATAAGCCTCCGAAATAGAATCAGACTGGGATTTGTTTGACCCAACAAATGTATTGTTTTCAATACAAGACCGTGACCTTGACCTAAAAGAAATAAGAGCATTTGGAAAAGCTCTGTCTTTTCTCTGTTGCTTATTTTTCAACTTGAAGCAATCAGAAATAACGTGCCTTTTCTTTTTACAATAAGTGCACGTAGGAAGAGATAAGGATTTCTGATCAGTCTTATCAGATGTTTGATTCCTAACAGTTGTGCTGTTGTGAAATTTGGAAGTACTCGAATGAGATTGAAATGTTTTTTTACCAGAAAACTGCTGAGAGGACGATTTATTACCAAATGAAATTTTGTGAGTCAAGGAATAATCATCAGCCATACGAGCAGCATTTTCCAAAGTTTCCACATTCTGCTCGTCAAGATAGGTTTTAACATCACTATGGATGCACCTCTTGAACTCTTCAATTAATACGAGCTGTCTGAGGTTATCATAAGCTTGATCAACTTTCTTGGCTGAGCACCACCTATCAAATAGTTGTTCTTTATCCCTTGCAAATTCGACATGAGTTTGTCCAGTTTCTTTTCTACAATTCCTAAACCTTTGTCGATATGCCTCTGGTACCATCTCATAAGCTTTCAAGATGTACTCCTTAACCACATCATAATCAGTGCTTTGTTGTACTGACAGTGAAATGTAGACTTCACGAGCTTTGCCAATTAGTACACTTTGTAATAACAAAGTCCAATGCTCTCTGGGCCATTTCAAGTTTTCAGCAATTTTCTCGAAATGAAGAAAGTATTTATCTACTTCTTTTTCCTGAAAAGGGGGTACTAACCTAATATATCTAGTAACATCAAAACCTGGACTTGTGTTTAAAGGAGTGGAGTGTGCTCTGTTTGCCAGTTCTAATTCTCTTAACTTAAATTGCATTTCCCTTTCTTCTCTTTGCATCTGCATCTGCATTTGTATTTGTCTATCTTCTTTCTCTTTCTCTCTCTCCATCTGCCTCTCTTTTTTCTCTCTCTCCATCTGCCTCTCTTCCTTCTGCATTTGTATCTGCCTCTCTTCTTTTTCTCTCTCCATCTGTATCTGCCTCTCTTCTTTCTCTCTCTCTCTCTCTGAATCTGAAGCTTTGCCAATTCTAAATCCATCTGGTTCTTTAACTCTAATTCCCTTAATTTCCTGTCAGAACCAGATACAGGCTTTCTCTTCAAACTTAAAGCACTATTTTCAAAAATTCCCTTTCCTACTAAATACTGAATTAAAATAATCTTTATCTCCTGTTTTGTCAATGATAATTTTGCCTCAGATAGACTGTATTTTCTGGCAAGCTCGAGCAACTCATCCTTTCTCATGCACTCTAACCCCTCCTGGGTAGGTTTTGAAATGAAATTCTGAACATTAGATGCCATTGTAAATGCTTGTTGGTTTCACACAAAAAAAATTTCTCTATTAAAAATCTTTGCCAAAGACAAAAAAGAAATTCCAAGACAAAATCAATATGAATTTCAAAGATAACTTTAATATCTCTAATATGCTTTAAAGAAATTCAGATCCCGGAACGACGAGCCCCCAATTTCTGTTACGACTCTATGGTAAAAGAAAAATGTAACAGAAAGAAAGTGAAACCAACAAATCAAGTAAAAAATCAACAAGCAATTTATTACTAGATAATTAAAATGAAAAATAAAAAAAGTCACTTACAGTAATGTGTTTAGAAATCCTAATAATCCAATAAGAATGATTGTTCTAATCACAAGTCCTATATATAGAATGTTCCGAATTCACGGCTGTGTCCTTGAATGTTATGATGTGCCAATGGTCTCCAAAGTCCTGATGTACTAGTAATCTTGATGTGCTGATGTCAAAATGAAGTATTCCAAAATCTCTAAATAAGTTCACATAAATTCCAAAATCATCAATTAAAAATCCAAAATCCAAAAGTTTATGAGCACTGTTATAATCCAATGAATATTTAAAATAATTCCTCTCTTAGAATTTGGAATGAATTTTCACAACTGTAATAGCTCTTTACAAGACTGATGGTAATGTCAAAACTGAATAAATGTCCACCAAACATGGCATATATAAAGATTGGTCACATGACAGAATGTTCTAGAATATGAGTCATCTTAATGGAATTTTTACTTGTAAACAAAAATCAACCTTGACCTTCAAATTGAGAAAACATATTGATCAAAACAACCTAATTCAAGGACACTAGCTAAACATGTTTTTCCTGATAACATTAAGATTTAAGCAAATATTAAAGTGAAGAAACATTTATAATTTCCTAAAATATTTATAATATTATATAAACATCATACATAACACTGGGATCTGATAAATCCGAACATGCTTGTTACCGAGCTGTATTTTGCGTAGTAGTAAAACTTACTTGACGTCCAGGTGAAGTACTTAAAATAATATTTCTAAACGTAAATTTCACATTTTGGTTTTGGACTAACATTCACAAAGGTAGGCTAATGGCTTTTAATAAAGTTGATGGTTGGAAATGCACATGAATACATTTTAATGGTGTCAATGTCTCAACTGCCTAACAGAGGCGAGAAATGGGTCTTACTTATTCGATCGAAGATGGCGAATTCAAGCCAATGTACAATTTTCCAAGACCAGACCAGTATTTGGCACTAGAGTGCAGAGGGAATGTATTGTCTTTCTCGAGTAGGCTCATGTTGCTTGTTAGGCTTTTTGACTTTAAAAAATCAGCATGATGTCTGGATGGATAGAGATTTAACCTATTGCACACCACAGCAAACCAGAGAAAAACAACAATCGGGTGTATGAAACTGAATAGACCTTATCCATGCGATAGACACTACTAATTTTGTTGCACTTATTCATTACAAAGTGATACTAGTACCTATTGGACATTTTTGCCAAAGTTCTTCAGAGGTAATTAAAAGGGTGTACTTAGAAATAAGTTTAGAAAGATAATACATTTCTTTTGTGGTAGTATATATTTCGTTCCTCTGGAGGTATAATTGAGGTCATTTAACTGATGCCAACAACAAAAAGGAGTAATCCGACAAAGCCTTGCACATACGTTTGGTTAAATAAAGTAGAACTGCCAGTCCTTCAAAAATGATAATTTAAAAATATTTTATACTTCTAAAACAAAACTGTAGCAATCGAAACAATTTTTTGCTTGTTAAAAATAGTCCTTACATAATTAACAGTAAATACACAAATACAGAACATGATTACAGTTATAAATTAACGTTGGTTTTTTTTTTTTTGGGGGGGGGGCTTTGGAGTTTTTTCTTTCTTTTGAGAAACAGTATTTACATTATGTGTTATCCACGTTGCATGCACAATGTAAGATTATCAATTTTTTAAGAGGTTAACAATTTCGAGTTATAAGACAATTCAGCCATTAAATTCCCTGCAATTTGGATTTCTTAACCGTCTGATTGTGTAATCAAACCTACGTCATGTTTCTGTAACTTCCAGTTAACAGATCATTTGTGTTGCAAAGAAAGTTTACATGTGGCTTTACCCATTTCCTAACTTTTGTATCTGTATGGAATATTGTACAGTAATGCAGCGAAATTTAAAGAAAAGTGACTATCCCATTTTATCTATGTTGAATTCACATTAATGAAAAATGTAAATTTCCTCTCATTTTCGTGTGGAAAATGTTATATGGAATTAATTAAGTAGTCGAGAATATGTTCCATTTTTTTATTGGATGTTTTCAAAACTATTTGAGATTTCTGTGATAGATTTAGACTTCATTTAGCAATATATTGCCATTTAAATGAGAAAATTACTTTTTATAGCGGGATACGATCTATAGAAACTATTTTTCACAAAGTTCGAGAAGCATATATTTCGATTATTATGTATTTTAAAGTGATACATTGTGTCAAGAAAAGTTACTGTTTTGACGATACTCCATATCCGTAGTTCAGCCCATGCATATACAGCCCATTCGACGGATGCTATTATTTATGCATATACAGCTCATTCGACGGATGCTATTATTTATGCATATACAGCCCATTCGACGGATGCTATTATTTATGCATATACAGCCCATTCGACGGATGCTATTATTTATGGATATACAGCCCATTCGACGGATGCTATTATTTATGCATATACAGCCCATTCGACGGATGCTATTATTATGCATATAAAGCTCATTCGACGGATGCTATTATTTATGCATATACAGCCCATTCGACGGATACTATTATTTATGCATATACAGCCCATTCGACGGATGCTATTATTTATGCAGAAATTCGCAGACATTTAAAGGTAAATATACCCTTAATAATTAATGACTATCACCAAAAAGCGTGAGAAGAGGCTAGAGTTGTTGCAGATGTTTCATAGAACTGAAAATGCTATGAATTTACACTCATTTGACACTTGTAAACACATCCGATACATCTTTAATTGTCGTGAACGTGAGTCAACGATATATTTTCCTTAAGATCGAGCCCTCATCTTCTGACTTGGAGGGAGTGGGGAGGGGGTGGGGGTGGGGAGTTCGGGTGGCAAATCAACATGACAAAACAGCCTCTCAAAACCAAATGAAGTTGTAAGAGAAGATGACATATTCAGAAATAGTGCCTTAGACCAAGGGTGTCAAACGCATTTGCTATTGTGGGCCAGATTTGATATAAATAATAATAAATAATAATAGATAATAACAATAAATAATGAGACTGGCGGGCCGTGTGTTTGACAGCCCTGCCTTAGACAGTCAGTATAACAGTCTCCAAAGATCATTTCATTCTGTGAGTATCTGCAACAACTTCTACTACTAAGATATTGCATCAACATTGTTGATAATTTGAACTGTTAAATGTATCATATTTAAGATTATTGCAGTACTTGAAACGTCTTTTGCAATATGTGAAAATGTATGAAACTGAAAGAGTACGCAAACAATGTGGTATGATACGCTACAGTGCGCTAAGAACCAGAAGCGATACGATGGCGAAATGGTACGATGATCAAACTATTAGGAGATGGTGCACATTGATGGCGTTGTTTGTTAGTGATACGTTCGGTAACAGTCAGGAACGGTACAACAAAGTACGCAAATCACGTAACTATTTATAAAAAAAAAGGTACGAGATGGTACGAAATTGGAACTGAAAGATTTAAAAAAAGGTACTGTATATTAGCTCAAGAAAAAGGTCACTCTAAAACGGTTGAAAAAGACGATAAAAGCAATGTTGTATCTGCATAGTATATAGACTTTGTTTATCAGAAACTTTATCTTGACCCGTACAGTCAGTTTTTCTCCTCTGTGGACTCCATTGTCCGATAGGCCTTCAAAGGCGAACCCTTCGTATGGGTTCTTAGCTTGTTCATTTTTTTTTTTTTTTTTGGATTTTTTATTTGCGTGTTATATATCTAAAAGTGCATGCTTTTTGTTTCACGGTATTCCATGAAATGAAAGTCCTATACCCAATAAGCAACATTACCTTTCTTTTCTCGTGTGGCGTGAGCTTCCATTTCTGAGGCGGCGCCACGTGCAAGGAGCCAGATTATGTATGTGTGCCGCAATTCGAAATATTTTTGTCTCCTTCTACTTCCCTCTGACGGTTTCCTTGAGCTCATCTCCATTCTGTATTGAGACCCATTGGTCTGAACACAGATTAAACAATACGCTTTTTTTAAGATAGATTTTCTCCTATTTTAGAACACGGTTTTAGACAGCTCAGGTATACTTCTGTGCATGCGAATCGTTTCGGTAACAAAAGCAAGCCACTGGTAAATTGCAGGTTGCCTGGTAAATTGCAGGTTGGCTTGGACGTTTCTGGGATAAACGTTTTCTGAACCTGTACATGTTTTAGTGAAAACTTAATGAAGAATTGTATCATTTCTCGAATCAAAAACTTCATGAAGAATTGTATCATTTCTCGTATCATATACTTTGTATTTATTCTACTTCATGTCATATATTATGAAAGATCTGAGCTATACACTTATGAAAATAAACTTATATAAATGTGTTTGTTTGTCTTTTTACTTATGATTAGCTATCATATACATATGATGAATCATATTTTACATTCCTGTATCATTTACTTACATCAGGGGTCCTCAACCTTTTTGTGCCTACGGGCATATTTGTGAGTTTATGAGAGAGTGTCGGGCACCAACCAATTAACTTGATCCATCTTTTTTTTATATTCATTATAACCTCTTCCGCAGGCACACAAAAAACGTTGGCGGGCGCCATGGCGCCCACGGGCACCGCGTTGAGGACCACTGACCTACATTATACTCACTGCAACACTTTTGTATTATTACGTTCACAATGTATTCAGTTTGTTTCTTGAATGCTTAATGTAATATGACAAAGGTTGTACGGTAATTCAAAGTCTAAGAATGGGTTTTGGTCTTTCTGATATCATTAACAAAGCACTGGGATGAATACAAATAGCTGCCAAAAATGAAATTACGATTTACCGTTGCCTCTCTTTTTTGTGACATGTAGATTGCTGTGTGTATCTTTAATGGGCAGTAAATATTTTATGATATTATGGATTATTCCAGGAAATGAACGCAAGAGATCAACTCAAGACAGAGAGAAGTTTAAACAAGCTTAGCACCAGACGAATATGTAAAAAGACGCCATCCATAGAAGACATTCGGGCCAGAGAGCAGAAATTCGTCAATGACGCAATATTGACGGAAAGAAATAGGACTAAGTTCCGAGACATCATACCACAATATGACGCAACCTTCGACAAACACTGTACAGCTTACTTCAAGAGGAAAGACGTTCAGAAATTAGTTTCTGTCACGTGTTCAAGACCGTGAGTGTAATGCTTACTTTTATTAACCTTGATTGCTGTTTGCTTTATTTCTAGTCAAGGAGACAAACAGACGTACAGATAGGTGTTGTTGGCCATTTATCACCATGATTTTTCCGGGTTCATTATAAAAGAAATATTTTTAAAAAAAAAACTGGCAAGCATTAAAAACTTTAACAAACAACGTTTACATCTTTACATGAAACCGAGTGTGCTATATTATAAAAAAGACAAGAAACGAAAGCGACTAATATAAACAATCATACCCTACTAAGTTCGGATCCATTCACAAGAGAGTAGTTAATCGATTAACATTTACCAAGATATATTCTTGCGACATCAGCGTAAACACAAGGAAATGATCGCAATTAACATTGACTATTTTACAATACCAATTAACATTGACTATTTGACAATACCAGTTAACATTGACTATTTTACAATACCAATTAACATTGACTATTTTACAATACCAGTTAACATTGACTATTTTACAATACCAATTAACATTGACTATTTGACAATACCAGTTAACATTGACTATTTTACAATACCAATTAACATTGACTATTTTACAATACCAATTAACATTGACTATTTGACAATACCAGTTAACATTGACTATTTTACAATACCAGTTAACATTGACTATTTTACAATACCAGTTAACATTGACTATTTTACAATACCAATTAACATTGACTATTTTACAATACCAATTAACATTGACTATTTTACAATACCAATTAACATTGACTATTTTACAATACCAATTAACATTGACTATTTTACAATACCAATTAACATTGACTATTTTACAATACCAATTAACATTGACTATTTTACAATACCAATTAACATTGACTATTTTACAATACCAATTAACATTGACTATTTTACAATACCAATTAACATTGACTATTTGACAATACCAGTTAACATTGACTATTTTACAATACCAGTTAACATTGACTATTTTACAATACCAATTAACATTGACTATTTTACAATACCAATTAACATTGACTATTTTACAATACCAATTAACATTGACTATTTTACAATACCAATTAACATTGACTATTTTACAATACCAGTTAACATTGACTATTTTACAATACCAGTTAGCATTGACTATTTTACAATACCAGTTAACATTGACTATTTTACAATACCAGTTAACATTGACTATTTTACAATACCAGTTAACATTGACTATTTTACAATACCAGTTAACATTGACTATTTTACAATACCAATTAACATTGACTATTTTACAATACCAGTTAACATTGACTATTTTACAATACCAGTTAACATTGACTATTTTACAATACCAGTTAACATTGACTATTTTACAATACCAGTTAACATTGACTATTTTACAATACCAGTTAACATTGACTATTTTACAATACCAGTTAACATTGACTATTTTACAATACCAGTTAACATTGACTATTTTACAATACCAATTAACATTGACTATTTTACAATACCAGTTAACATTGACTATTTTACAATACCAATTAACATTGACTATTTTACAATACCAGTTAACATTGACTATTTTACAATACCAGTTAACATTGACTATTTTACAATACCAATTAACATTGACTATTTTACAATACCAATTAACATTGACTATTTTACAATACCAATTAACATTGACTATTTTACAATACCAATTAACATTGACTATTTTACAATACCAATTAACATTGACTATTTTACAATACCAATTAACATTGACTATTTTACAATACCAGTTAACATTGACTATTTTACAATACCAATATGATTAAGTCATGTGTACATAAAGCGTTGGATTATCTGGGAAAGTCAATGATATAATGTTTTACTAATAGTAGTAAATATGCATGAGATACTGTATGGTAGGACTAAAGTTATAATACTAGTAATGGTATCGACAATGAAAGCAGGTTTTTTTTTTTTAAAATTATGTCCAATACCTTTTTTTAGCAAAATTGGACAGCCAAAAGTTATTTCTAGCCTATATGGGCGCAGAAAATTACAATTTTAAATTTGCCGATTTTAAATAGTGCTCTTTCTTCTTTGTCGCAAATTTAGCACATTTAGGCCATATTTCACTGGGAGGTTGGGGTTTTGTAAACTTATATATATATATATATATATATATATATATATATATATATATATATATATATATATATATATATATATATGTATACACATATATCAGTCCATCTCACACACAAGCGCGCGCGCACACACACTGACCCCTCCCGGTGACGTAAGGGAGATTTACAAGCCAAAAATGGGGAGATGGTAGATCTAAAATACTTTACTGGGTTTTATTTCATGCTAAGAATCTCACTGGATTCGGATTTCTAACGTACATGTTGGGAATGTAAATGTTTTAAACATTTGCAAAAAAAAAAAAAAAAAAAAAAAAAAAAAAAAAAAAAAAAAACTTACAAAGATGATGGAATTCATCACCTAAATTATTGAATCTATATAAGAAACATTTTTAATTAGCTGTCTCAATGTTCATGAAACGACAGTTTTCAATATCTAGTCTTCCAAACGCGCCGGAAGTAACTATCAGCGAGCCATCTAGTGACGGTTCAGGAGAGATAACTCGAAAATCACGGATTGCGGAATGGACCCTAATTATTTTCCCAGTTAACGCGGACACGGCATTTCACTAACCCTCGAAACTTCAAGGCTTTCGTAATGGAAATTTTCGGTACCCGAGAAGAGTGTCCAAAAGTTGGTATAACCCTGCAGAGGTGACCTCCATTCGATTAATCATGTACTTTGAATAATCAATAGTCGACTGTATCGTAACTTGCAATCATAATTTATTTTTTTCAGTAATAATAAATATAAGATTATTAAGTAGATATGAAAACTTTATATAAAACTAAATAAATGTTTAAGACAAATTACTGAACCGGGAGACTGGAGCCTGCTCACCTCTGCAAGGCAAAACCATTTGACAGTATGGCGGTACTTTATATAAAACTAAATAAATGTTTAAGACAAATTACTGAACCGGGAGACTGGAGCCTGCCTACCTCTGCAAGGAAAAACCATTTAACAGTATGGCGGCAGTTTTAACATTACGAGGATTTTTAACCTTAGATGGAGAATTTAATGCTTACTGGTCGTTTTAATGGGGAAAAGGACGGTATGAAATTATTAAAGTTCGTTGTAAAGGAACTCTCTTTGTCCGTTAGTAAAGCTATTTGCGTTAATACATATTTAGACGCAGCATCATGTACCATTCGAGGTGCAGTTGGAAACCAACTGTAATTTGTATCTTAGAATATCATATATATTTTTCATCGTCGTGGTTTTACCTGTCCATATGTAGTAGTGTATTCCATATAATAATGTAACAGTATACGCAAATATACTTATGCTTCGCGTCATTTTGTACAAACAACGGCACATATAAAATCTTTTTGAGTCATTTGTCTAAAACTGTATCTGTACATTAATGTTATCCACCTGAAGGAATGTGCATCTCGGTGATATTCATTCGTGTTTTTTTTTTTTTTTTTTTTTTTTTTTTTTACAAGCAACAATCGCTTGCAATCAGAGGAAACAAAATATACTTGTCACTTCTATTCCCTAAAGGCTACGTGGCCTTTTGTAATCTCCCTCTCTTTCTCCCTTTCCGTCGT
Source organism: Margaritifera margaritifera (assembly GCA_029931535.1). Taxonomy (NCBI): domain Eukaryota; kingdom Metazoa; phylum Mollusca; class Bivalvia; order Unionida; family Margaritiferidae; genus Margaritifera; species Margaritifera margaritifera. The sequence goes on from JAQPZY010001577.1 coordinate 4,237,030, forward strand.
CTGTTATTTAATTTTTACATTTTAAACGCTCTGGTACATAGATAACTCGCCAGATATCCAGCAATTGTTTTATGATTTCCTCAGCTTCGTTTTACAACATATCGATCACAATAGAATCATGGATACCTGTTTTAGACAACATTTTGTATGTTTATGGTCATCTGTTGGACTTCAAAATAAGATTTATGAGTCAAATTAATCCCTAGATATTTTAACTATCTCTCTCTGTACATGTGTGTGCGTGTGTGTGTGTGTGTGTGCGCGTCAGTTAAATTCTTTTACTTTAGTATTTTTTTTTACAGTTGTGCCGACTCTTTTTGGATCAATGATAGATTCAAGGATAAAGTACCCAATCTGAATTTTTCGTGCGTGATTTAAAAAATATCAACCCAACAACATTAATAATAATAATAATAATAATAATAATAATAATAATAATAATAATAATAATAATAATAATAATAATAATAATTATTATTATTATTATTTTTATTATTATTATTATTATTATTATTATTATTATTATTATTATTATTATTATTATTATTATTATTATTATTATTATTATTATTATTATTATTATTATTGTCGTTGTTGTTGCTGTTGTTGTTGTTATTCTTACTGTGCTTTATGTTCATTGCATATGTTTAATGTTGCTGTTCACAACCCATTCCTTAGTATCAGTATTACTGTCTTCCTTTCCATCTCTTGGTATTACCAGTTATGGAGATGATGATGCATTCTTCTTATAACCCTAGTTTTAAAAGGAAAGGAGAAAAGAGTGGAACCTTATGTTTTTTTAACACAGGATGAGGACACAGAATCACACAGGTAACATAAAGCACATTATCGCAAGCCACGAGCGACAATCAGCCACGCTCCTTTATCACACGGGGCTGCCTGTGCTCAGATTTCCTCGTTTTTATTAGTACAACGCAATGTAACAATTTTCTACAACAGTGGTTCTCAAACTCTTTTTGTTCGCGAACCACTTAACTATTAAAGACAATGCTTGATATAGGATATGAATGGAGCTCGCGGGCCACAGTTTGAGAACCCTCTGTTCTACAACATCATTGAATTTGCTTGTTTTATCGATTGATAAGTGACTGTGTTTGAAAGAGAAACTTTGATTGGCTCATTTAAACAGCGTGAAAGGTCATGTTGGCACTCTGTACCATCGCCGGTAAGTAAACGCCTCTGCTATCTGGCGATTTACTATCCGATTTTGGATATTATCAAAGCGCCGACCAGCTCGGAGGACATGTTTTTATGTTAAGAGTAACAAAATAGTTCCAAACACTTGGCCTCATTTAGTTTGTTTATTTTCATGACTTGCTAAGGTCAATCTAATATATGTCTTGGTTGTAGCTTAAACTAAGTAAAATTCTTCGTAAAAAAATGTGTTAACATGTGTTTTTACAAAACGTAAAAATGCCCATGCTTATTGAAGCACTTCTGTTGCAAAATCTTTAGTTTCGGAGGTGCTTAGCTTTGCATGTTGTCAAGCTCTTCAATTTCGGAGGTAAGCAAATCTTGCAAGTAGTCTGCAATCCCATAATGCCTAAACAGAAGTGATCAGTTTTGAAAAACAACAGAACTTATGAAGTTTGGTCATGTGTTGTTACACTGGCAAGACAATTTTACTTACGCTCGCAGTGATTGGTCAAACAGGTTTGTGCATATTCATGAGAAACGAGGAAATCTCAGCACAGGCGACCACGGTTGATAAAGGGCGTAGCGGATTGTCGTTCGTGGCTTGTGATGATGCATAACGCAATGCTGCATGCTTAATAAAACTGCATGATGCAAAATCTATTGGTAAACTTTCCATTGGGCTATTTAGACTAACTAACATGGATACTTTGCTAACAGTTTTAATTTGCATGGAGTTTTATACCTTCATTTTTTATAAACTGGAAATATTCAAATTTGTTATGCCTGCATCGACTCGGCTAGATATCTATACATTGCACAATAAGTGAACAAAACTTGCGTGAATAATGAAACATTCTATGAATTAAGGATAAAACTGGTAAAAAAAATGAGGTCAAGTCTTAATTTGTATATTGAATACTACACATATGGAATAAATTTACAGTTTGACCTTTTAACAAGTCTACTATGTACATTTTCCATTTTCTTTCAATGCCCATATATATATATATATATATATATATATATATATATATATATATATATATATATATATATATATATATATCTGAAATATCAGCTATTTATGTTTGATGATTTAATCAGGTTTTGTTATTCCTTTTCTGTATTGTATAGTTAAATCTCTCTTTTCCCACGATATTTCCGTTGTAACTTTAAATTGTCAGCTTGTCTGTTTGTCTGCTTGGTTGTATTGCTATGTATCTTCCTAAAGTTTTATGTGCAAGTCTTTATGTTTATATTTTTAGATCTTAAATTTTAATTGGCACCATATGACCAGTATTGTGCTGACGTGCCGTTAAAGCCTAATACAGACATTTTTATAACTTTGGGTGATTCTGTGCTGTCATGGTTTGTATACATTTATCAACATATTTGCTGTAGATTAGTTAGAACCGTTAGTTTCCCGTTATGATCAGGCTCCATATTCCCGATACCTTTTTCGAGCTCGAAACTCGAACTTGAGCTATTCATAAATTTGTTTATTAAAAATCCTCAATTCCATGAAGATACTAAGAGTAATTCCATCTACTAGTCTTATATATTAAAAATCCTCAATTCCATGAAGATACTAAGAGTAATTCCATCTACTAGTCTTATATATTAAAAATCCTCAATTTCATGAAGATACTAAGAGTAATTTCATCTACTAGTCTTATACATTAAACAAGCAAAGAGAAAAGAAAAAAAAAAAAAGGAAAAAAAATCAATTGTCAGAAAATTTGTGTTAACTCTCTATAATTCTTAAATTATTCTCTGTAGAACTACCGTAATCAATGAGAAGGGTTTTGAATTAAGCTTTAATTAAGGCGTGTTAGCTCAATGGTTACCGTGTTGGACTCCATTCCCCGGCCAGGCCGGGTTGACTACCGTGTTGCGTCCTTATGATTTGTTTACTTTTTACTCTTTTTGCCCCCCCCCCCCCCCAAAAAAAAAAAATGACCGCAGTTTCTGGACAAAACATCTTAGCCCAACCAAAACCATAAATATTGTTGTACGTCTCTGATGTACACCAATCATTATTTTAGTACCAGCTTCAGAGTAAAAAAGATTAGAGAATACGGGGCCTGTTTACATTAGTCTGCATTATATTTCAATCACAAGATTGACTTGTCCTGGGCATTAATTTGAAAAAAAAATATTTACCTACCGTTACAAAGTTATATTTAAATATGCGCTAAATCATTAATTACATTTAAATATGCGCTAATTAATTAATTATATTTAAATAATTTATATTAAAACTTCACCTTTAATCTTTAGAAATGTTGTCAGTTTGAAGTCGCGGTAGCCGCATAAAGTGATGGGAGATAATTCGGGATAGAATAACAGATCTTCACTTTTGGTTCTCACAAACTGATTTAGGTTTGGCGTTATTTTCAGAAATATCACAACGCATAACACGCATGCTGAATGAAATAAGCCATAAAACGTGGATCAGTTCTGGGAAAAATACTTTGAGAAATCTGTTGAGAACTATACTTGACTTTAATAACTAAATGGCGATTTATTAAAGTAGAAATAAAGTATATTTGTATTCTGTTAAAGCATATTAGTTATTTTGTTAAAAATAAAATATTACGTGAGATTTTCTTTAACGCTTAAGGCTAAACATTTAACTGGCTCTAAAATCATTAAATCAGTTGTGTTAGCCTTGTATTATTCTTAAAATAAAAGATGATTGTAAAAGTGATGCTAGTAAATGACCCATAACTTGCATAAGTAATGAATGTTCCTCACGTGCATTAAGCTGTTAACTTTTGTATTACTGAGACGTTTTTATGGGTTATCACTAAAACACGTATGTGCGTTTTGCATACAAATCACAACTATCGTATATACTCGTGTATGCTTTGGACACAATGCAGCCAACATAGACCCTGATCTGTCGTAGCATAATGCGCCGGCAGATCTGGGTCTATATATTATTTGTTCTCCAGATTAATCTGAACAAACGGCATTAACCCAGATCTGTCGACGCATAGTGCTATGGCAGATCTGGGTCCATGCAGTTTGCAGTGGGATCTGACTTAAATGCGAGTTTATACTGCATTGTAATGACAGGGAATTCTATACATAGGTCTGACTGGACAGTTTTTAGGTGAATTTTCATCGGACTAAGATTGCAGAAAAATGAGAAATTCTACATTAAAGATACAAATAAAAACTAACCAATAATTTTTTGTAAAGAATGATTGTCAGATTTTAATTAAAGTATTCAGGTTAATTCCTTTTCAGCTAATAGTTTTTACACTGAACCAACCCTACCCACTATAGTGTTAATTTCCGACAGTCAAGGGCTATTTTGATTTTTTCCTCTGACAAGGTGGCTCGAAGAAACAATATGGGCCCTATGCATGATTGAAGTTCACTGTCATTATAACAAATTGGCGTGCTTCTCATTACATCTCAACCATCCTGATTTTTAGATATTTACATCTGTAGCAGACATACATAAACACGTAAACCAAGCTGGGCATTCATTTGAAGCCCAAATTACGCTTTTGATCTCCTGTGCTAGTCTAACTGTCAGAGGTAGTCACCAAACAAACCAATCCATTTTCATGCCTGACTCAAAGTCAATGTAAACCGAATTGAATATTTAGTTTCTTTGTGAATTTATAAACGCAAGGCTCATGCTTATTAGGCTCACGCCATCTACCTTATAAATTGGGGTGGGGTGGGGTGTCAAAACACGAAACTATCCAGTGAGACCTTAAACAACCGGTCCCTGTCTTTCTTTTATGCATATATGTGGACTCTTTTTCTTGTATGCATGAACTCGGACTTGGCGATGTAACCCAGACTGTTTCCCGACATAAAGTAATTTCGACACTCTAATGTTACATTTCCACATAACATGTGAATTCAACCATGTCTAATGTTCAAATTACATTCAAACCGTAAACACAAAGAAGGAACAATATAAGTGTTATAAATGACTGCGTGGGGCTTATTCTATTATAAATAAATCGGCACAATATCATTTAGATAAAACATTATTTTAATAAACCTATGCCGTGAAATGAGTACCCGACAGCAATAGCTGTCACGTGATTGGATACTAGACGCTTAACGACTCGGCACTAGGGCGACATAAGTTAAATAATGGTTTCAACTTGGAGCTCTCGAGGGAAATAAATTAGCATTACACATGACGAAGCACGATTGAAATTTGTTCGGGTCCTTTAGTAAGCAACAAGAGAATTATATTAATAATAAACATGATCAATAATTCGCCGATAATCCCTATTTATCCAAATAATCAAAGGCCCCATATTATATGATGATTCATAGGTGTAAAACATGATCTGTTGCTTATAAAAAGTTTCACTAAGCTTGCATACAATTCCAACAGGTGTATCAATTTTATACAATTTGTTTGTTTGTTCGCAAGCAGGATCCATTGAATTTGAAGAGAAAGACTTAATAAAAAAAAACTACAATTTGGACTTGGTGGAGTCTGTGTGGGGGTGATGGGGGGAGGGAGGGGCTTACTCAAAATGTGGCGTGTAAATATTTAGGCGTCCAGGTAGGTATAACATAGCGTAAGTTAGTGGGTAGGGTACATAGATAAGTCTATAGGCGGGTGATTGGTCAGGTAGATAGATTGAGTGGTCAGTTAGTTTCTCAGTAGTTTGATAAATAGATAATCTTGATTGGCAGGGAACTTGGCAGATAAGTCATGACATATATTGCAGCAAGCACTTCGGTTAGAACATATAGGTAAGACTCATACAGACACTTTTAGCCATTTGAAGATCAATACTTTTAAAATTACTCTTGCCCTCGTGCTATTACAATTATAATTAAATCATAGTTTCTCCGAACCCCAATTAAGATCGCACTAAGAGTCAAATAGACGAAACATAAACACAGAATTGCATTTGTTCACCCTCATTTACAGAAGTTTTCATTCAAGTATAAGCAAACATAGACCGTTACCTTTATCTTTTCTGTATGCTTAAACATGAATAAACGTTGTATTATGTTCGACAGGTATTTACCTATTATGTGACCGAAAGCAAGTATACCAGGAATAAAAAGATAGTTATGTGTCAAAAAAATATACATATGCTCATATCAACGGAACTGTTCTGTTAGTGTTGACATTGTATAGAGGGCGTTGCACCGTTAGAATTTGAATGCAAGATGTGCAAAATGTCAGGACTATTAAACCGTAAATATCTGTATTTTCTTCATACACCCACCCCGACTTCTCATAAGACCATTTCATGTCTCTTAATGTTTCCAAAATAACTTAAATCATTGAATTTGATATCTATCTATCTATCTATCTATCTATCTATCTATCTATCTATCTATCTATCTATCTATCTATCTATCTATCTATCTATCTATCTGTCTATCTATCTATCTATCTATCTATCTATCTATCTATCTATCTATCTATCTATCTATCTATCTATCTATCTATCATACTACTACTAATAATAATAATAATAACAATAATAATAGTAATAATAGTAATAATAATAATAATAATAATAATAGGAATAGAGGAATATCAGAATACATTGTGTCAGAGACAGCGTATACTAGTAAGGCTGTAATGTAAACCCCAATTGTAAGCTCGTAAAAAGAATGTAAACAAGAAATTTTTTTTTTTATATAAAACTTTAATATTTCTATTTATTTCATATTACTTTAAACAGTCAAAACAAATTTTAGAAATGAATTTCTTTTGGTAAAATTATACTTTCATTAACTGACTAAAAGTCATCAATGGAAGGAAAGGTAACATTACAGTTGTCAAAGTAAATAAAAACAGTTTTACGCAAATCGAAAAACTGATGTAATATGAAATGAATACGAAAGTATTGTTGATACAGCTGCCATATTGCTCAACTGTATGTAAGCATATATATTTATGGACGAATAGTTTATACTTTGTTTACCGTATTATTTTCCTTTTTTTTTTTCTTTGTTGTAGTTTTGGACTTGAAAGGAATTTCAATAGACTATATATTACTTTATGATGTGCGAAATTACTGTAAAATCCGGGATTTATTCATGAACAAGTTTCAAAAACATTCAAATGCTCGCACCATATAACATGTGAGAAAAGGGATAAACTAGGCACAATGGCCAGATAAAGTTCGTAAACACACTTGAAATGTGGAGTGATCTGTGTTTACACTCGGACCGGGAGAGAATTATTTGCAAATACAAAGACCGAGATAAGATACGTTATCTATAAAAATATCTTAAATGTTTCAACTAATAGAGCTTGTCTGCTCTCGCGACTGTATAAAAACGTACAAAATGGTCTTCTTCTTGGTGTAAATTGCAGATTGTCTGACTGTCATTAGGGTTAGAGTCCGACGGGCTTTGTTGAATTTTTATCACAGAATACAAAATATCATGAAATCATCACCAAAAAGGATTATACATTCTTATACAAAACAATCAATTATCTACTCAATCAATCAAACTATCGGTGTGCATCAAGACTAAGCCCGTTTTAAGGTTCTATACTTTATTTTTTATTTTTTATTGTTTTGGAAGATTTGTACAGTTTTGTTGAGTAATGAGATTGGTGTCTTACCTAAGGACACAACACGTCAGCCGATCCGGCCTGGGAATCAAACCCGGTAAACCAGAGTGTACGCCCAGCACCTTAACCACTTTGCTACCGCGCTTCGTTCGCAACTTCGAGGTCAATCCTACGAATCATACATCGAATGTCTGCTGATAGCTGCCATACGAACCACTTCGGCTATTTACGAAACAAAGAGTGACCGAGGAGTTCCGAATGCATCGAACTTTTTTTTTCATATCTCAACTTCTCGGTCAGTCCTACGTTCAACCCATTGGTAGAAATAGCCAAGGTGGTCCGAATAGATCGCGGTTTCTTTTCTGCGAAGAAATTTTCGGTGAACAAAATGCATGATTTTTCAGTAAATTGCTGAGCCGACATACATCTTAGGCATATTTGTGTCTCGCAGAAATAGCCGAGGACATTCCGATTGAAAGGGCTTTTCTCATCAATCAATGAAAGGGGGGGGGGGGGATCTAGCTGTGAAATGAACATTGCCTTAGTTAATTTAAATAAATGTTCAAACAAAATAAAGAAATACAGTTTGTATCAGACATGAAAACACAGATTCAAATATTTTGTGTAAATCCCATCAAGTACTTTATGTTTATGATCGGTATACTGTTCTTTCTTTTCTTATATTTTGTATAAATCTGATGGTTAAAATGTAATAAATGTAAATTTGAATATTACAGAAAGATCGAGATATAGACGAGCCCCTGAAACATTTAGACAAAACTACGTGATTTTTTTGTTAAAGAAAGAAGTGATGTTTTTCTGTTGATAGTTAGAAGATGTGAATGAACGCTGCAGATATTTTGTGTACGGTTACACAGTCAGCAGGGGAGCGCATCAAGAAGGTGGAATATGGTAGTAGTAAGAAAATTAGGCAACCTGATTGGTGAGATGAAGAATGTAGTAATTCCAAAGCAGAAAAACATAAATATTTAAACGAATTTAGAAGCAGCAATTCAGTTTATGATTTTAAAAAATATAAGAAGACAAAAAAAAAAAAAAAAAAAAAAAAAAAATTCAAAACTTGCGTAGCAACAGCAGATATTAATGAAAACCAAAAAAATTTTGACCAAATTTTATCAATGAAGGATACAAATAACATGTGGAATAAGATAAGACATTTTACTAAAACCAATGCTCACATCGACAGTAATAAACAGTGTCAGCATAAACAAATTCTATACTAGCATACTTTGACTTTTGAAATGTATTTGTTGATCTATTATATAAAGCTGTAGAGGAAAATGAAATTGTACATGCTCTTTCGCAAATGAAAAATGCAAAACTCTAAGTATTCATCGTAACTGAAATGTTTAAAAACTATATGGACATATTACTACCGAATTTAATGATTTTATTCATAATGGAGAGTTACGAAACGAATGTTGTAGCGCAGTAATATATCCTGTACATAAGAAATGGGATATTCTGGACCCTAATAATTACTGAGGTATTTCACTCCTAAAGGTCATTGGTCAATGTGACCTACATGTGGAGTAACAGGTTAGTTTTGGGGCAGAATGTGAGGGTAAATTAGAAGAACCACAAGCAGGTTGTCGTACTGGTTTTACCACTATTGATCATTGTTTTACATTATGTGATTATTATATGCAGGAGCACAACAATATCTTGAGTAAATAAAAAGACAGAATGCGTAGTATTTATATTGATTTTCCTTCAAATTTGATTGCGTCCAACATCTCCAGTCTTACTCTACACATTGATTAAAAACAATACAAATTCTAAAATCGTGAAAGTGTTTATATCTATGTATTCACAAATGAAGTCTTCTGTCAATGGAAGTAGAGGATTAACAAGTGTTTATTGGAAAGTTGGCATAGAGCGAGGCTGTATATTTGTCCATTTCTTTTTTGTGATATTTTTATTAATGAATTTATAGAATTACTAGGAAGAACAAATTGTAAGGGTATTTTTTATTGGTGAACAAGTGCCAATTTTAATTCTATTATTGTTTGCCAATGATATGACAAACTTAGCTGATACTGTTAAAAATCTTCAAGAACAAATATAAGAATTACAAAAAAGTTTGTGATAAAAATATGGCATGAAAGTTAACGTAAGTAAAAGTAAGATTATAATATTAGAAAAGAGAGGATACGTGAGAGCAACACAAACAATAGTGTTACAAGAATGTACCAATATAAATTGTTTCTTATTATAAATATTTTTAAGTATATTTTAGTAGCGCGTTATCATGGAATAAAGGCAAAAGGTCTTCTATTGTATCTGCTGAAAGGGCTATGTGTGATATATATAAAATTTATATAATTTTTATAATGAAGGTTGTGATTAGACAGTATATATGTTGTATAATGAAGGTTGTGACTAGACACTATATATGTTGCATAATGTAGGTTGTGACTAGACACTATATATGTTGTATAATGTAGGTTGTGACTAGACACTATGTATGTTGTATAATGTAGGTTGTGACTAGACACTATGTATGTTCTATAATGTAGGTTGTGACTAGACACTATGTATGTTGCATAACGTAGGTTGTGACTAGACACTATGTATGTTGTATAATGTAGGTTGTGACTAGACACTATGTATGTTGTATAATGTAGGTTGTGACTAGACACTTTATATGTTTCATCATATGGTAGTACTAATTATTAAATATGGTTCAGAAATCTATGTATATTAACATTCAGAAGTCTGTTCAAAATAAAACTGTGTTCAATAATTTTAGATGTATAGGCATCAGCGTCATCTTCTGCAGTTCTAGGGGGACTTAGAAGATTTCCCTTAAGAATAAAAAATTCCAGCAATATATATATTAAATGCTGTATGTGTATTTTGCCTATGAATAGTGCTAGATATCCTAACAGATGCTATACGAATTTTGCCTATGAATAGTGCTAGATATCCTAGCAGATGCTATACGAATGTTGCCTATGAATAGTGCTTGATAACATAACATGCTATAAGAATTTTGCCTATGAATAGTGATAGATATCCTAGCAGATGCTATACGAATTTTGCCTATGAATAGTGCTAGATATCCTAACAGATGCTATACGAATTTTGCCTATGAATAGTGCTAGATATCCTAACAGATGCTATATGAATGTTTCCTGATGAATAGTGCTAGATATCCTAACAGATGCTATACGAATTTTGCCTATGAATAGTGCTTGATAACATAACATGCTATAAGAATTTTGCCTATGAATAGTGATAGATATCCTAAAAGATTCTATGCGAATGTTGCCTATGAATAGTTCTAGATATCCTAGCAGATGCTATACGAATGTTACCTATGAATAGTGATAGATATCCTAGCAGATGCTATGCGAATGTTGCCTATGAATAGTTCTAGATATCCTAGCAGATGCTATACGAATGTTGCCTATGAATAGTGATAGATATCCTAGCAGATGCTATGCGAATGTTGCCTATGAATAGTTCTAGATATCCTAGCAGATGCTATACGAATGTTGCCTATGAATAGTGATAGATATCCCAACAGATGCTATCAGAATTTTGCCAATGTGACATAGGACGTTGATGAGATCACACAATGTTCGAAATTAATAAATTATACTTTAAACATACTCTGCCAAACATTGACAAATACAAATCGGTTTTCACTCTTGACTTCCGGATTTTTACATAAATTGCTCTGCGATTGGTGTATCTTGAGACAAGCTGACCGTGTAGATCTAAAGCCACTATATGCGCCAAGTAATTATTAAACATTCAGAAACCGGCTAAAAATTTGTTGCATTGATGAAGACATTTGTGTATGCGACTCAATCAGAAACACAAGTGTTAACTGCCCATTCACAAGTAAATAATTTAGTAAGAGTATGTGTGTATGTTATATCTAAGAAAATAAAGTTAAAGCTGTGCTATTGGCAAAATACCGGGTCTTTCTAAAACATACAGTGGGTGGAATGGGTAAAGGGAACTTGATCCCCCTCCCCTCTCCTCCTTTATGGGGAAGATGGTTAGACAATATAATCTTCTCGATTGGTAAAACTATTTGGCTTATTCTACATGAATTGATTTCACTGGAATCGCGTAATTTATGTATGTCGAGTATGATAGATTTTATATTGTTCCATAAGGTCGATCGAAACAGATTCAGCACAATAGTCTCCGCTCCCCCCCCCCCCTTTTTTTTTTGTCTGGCTCGGCGATGTATAATAGACCCTTCTGCATGTTGTAAGAGGCGATTAATGGATGCAGGAGGCGCTGTAAATCAGTGGTTAGCGTGCCGGACTCGTGACCGAAAGGGTGCGTGTTCGAATCGTAACTAAAATCAGCGGCTTGATGTACATTCCGACGGTAGGGCAATTAACCAATTATTTTCTTAGGAAGATAATTTATAATTATCTTAACTTGCAAAGAACGACAACTCTTGAACTTCGCGCATTTGTTTCATACAGTTGAAACCTTTTTCAATGTAAACATCATCTGCATAATATAATTAATATGGGAGCTTTTAGTGAGTGTTTGAGTCTGAGTTATGAGAAATATAAGTCAACAATGAAAACACCACAAAAAACAACAAAAGTTGCAGGGACTGATTCGGTATAAATAAAACAGTTTACTGCCCTTTTGAGCGGTGAGCGTTCAGAATTTCCAGCCATTGAAATGTGATGTCCCTCGGCCCAAAGGCTTCGGAAAACTATCACCCTTCAGGTTGACAATTCTGAGTGTTCACCTCAGAACAAAACAACAAATGTATAATAACACATTTCTGCCACCCCAGGCATTTAAGTAACTTAATTTGATGTTAATATAGATGTATTAAGTGTGAACACATACATTATTATTTTTCTGTAGTTTGTCGAGATTCCATAATTATCGATATATATTTTTCTCGTTTAATTTTCCTTGTGTGTAAACAACAATTTCTTCTAGACCAAATTGTCACTACAAGTTCGAAAATTTTGCGTTTTTTTTCTTCTGATAGATATATATACTCACTCTGTGTACTCAAAGAGTCACGTAGAACATAATGACAGTCACTCTGTGTACTCAAAGGGTCACGTCGACACAATGACAGTCACTCTGTGTACTCAAAGGACCACGTAGACATAATGACAGTCACTCTGTGTACTAAAAAAGCCATGTAGACATAATGACAGTCACTCTGTGTACTCAAAGGGCAACTTGGATATAATAACAGTCACTCTGTGTACTCAAAGGGACATGACAGTCACTCTGTGTACTCAAAGGACAACGTAGACATAATGACAGTCACTCTGTGTACTCAAAGAGACACGTAGACACAATGATAGTCACTCTGTGTACTCAAAGGGTCACGAAGACATAATGACAGTCACTCTGTGTACTTAAAGGGCAACGTGGATATAATAACAGTCACTCTGTGTACTCAAAGGGACATGACAGTCACTCTTTGTACTCAAAGGGCAACGTAGACATAATGACAGTCACTCTGTGTGTTCAAAGGGCAACGTAGACATAATGACAGTCACTCTGTGTACTTAAAGGGCCACGTAGACATAATGACAGTCACTATGTGTACCCAAAGGGACACGTAGACATAATGACAGTGACATTAACATTTATTCATGCACAAATCAATTATCCAAACACAACTTTATTAAGTTTCATCTAAATGGATTAAGCAAGGGTACGGACACAGTCCCTCACATCCATACGACATAATGAACATAACGAATACAAATGTCATCACAGAAGCACTAAGGTGTAAATATACATAATTTCTGTATCTTTCATTTCAATCATGTAATCTGATCCAGCACTGCCATATCGTAACATGTCTAAAAGATAGATATGTTGACGTATGTTATTTCTGTATCTTTCATTTTAATTTTGCAATCTGATCCAGCACTGCCATATCGTAACATGTCTAAAAGATAGATATGTTGACGTATGTTACCATGTCGACATATTCAGTATGATATCGACATATTCTTTGATAAACCCAACACAATCAAATCATATGTAGGTATAGAATAACAGAAGTATGCCACCACAATGTACGAATCAATATGACGATAAAGGCCTTGGCTTAACAGAGAAATCCTCCACAATTGATTATTAAACAATTTTTGGGCAACGGTGTAGTATTAAAAGATCGGTGTGTCCCACACGCTTGAGCTTAGCAACGCGAGCTTAGCGTTCACAGCTCGGTGTGGAGTGAATTGTTCTGTTCTCATTATATTGAACTCATTGCGAACATTTTATTTGATAGCAAGTGTCTCAGACTTGCGATCTTGGACAAAACTGGCCCTACGCGGACAAATTTTCAACAAACTAAGAGATATTAATCCGTGGGATTCTTGAAAAGTTATTCATTTTATTGGATGTGTTAATTGAACAAACTGACATTATTCTTCGTTGTAGTACAATACCAGCCGGAGGTACGACCCCAGGGGGAAATCTTACGCCATACTACTAACGGCAGACGACTCTAGAGGAAAGAAGATGGCAGACGATAACAAGAATAAAACTGCAGACGACAACAGGAATAGCAAAACTGCATCACCGAGGGGGAGGCATAACAAGCTTTATCGATGCCCACCTACCCCTGCTCCAGAAAAGCTATTAAAAAAGGAAAAAACATTTGTTCTTGATTGTAACGCGGTCAGCAGTATTTCATGTGATTTTTCTAAAGCTAATCCAAAATTAGGGCCAGTTATTCCTCCGTATAATTCACAGAAAGATAAGCACGTTTCAAATTATTTTAAATTTCATGGCGTGGATAAAACACTCAAAAAGACCGATCAGGTTAGTATCTCTTTTCCTCTCTTCTTGTAAATAATTTTCGTGTAAAACTAACTGGAAAAGTCAGCAAAGGTTCACGTTTCTCCTGAATGACTATTAAGACCAACACACTCACGTCTCATATTCCGAAGGACTTTTGACCTGATACACAAGCTCAGACTACATACAACTCAAATAAAGCCCCGTATTCATGAAACTTTTTGAGTGAGAAACTCAAGCTGAAGTTCAAAACTCCAAAATCAGATATAATACATGGAGCAAATTATATAATACATGGAGTAAATTATATAATACATTGAGTAAACCAACACATATGTTTGTTTGATTTTTTTGCTGTTTTTTAGCTGCAATTTGAGCACATTATTGGGTTTATCATGCCGAGGAAATTGGAGAGAAGTGCTTTTCCAAGTACACACAAACCAACACTGGCTTGTCTGGGCGGGTAATGAACCCGCGACCGTTGGATTACTAGTCAGACGCAATACCAACTGAGTTATTGCGGCTCCCTCCAACACATTTAACATTTTGCATGCTAGTAGAGTAACCAAAATTGATAATGTCCTGAAAGTTCTATGATCTTTTCTTCATTCTTGCCAAAGTTACAGAACGTCAGAGATTGCAGACTTTGAGCTTCAGCTTGAGTTTGGTGCCCAACAAGTTAAGAGAATATGAGACCAGGCCCCAGTTTTACTAAAAATCTCACAATTTCTTCCTCAAATTGAGATGTTTCAATATCATTCTTATTGCTTAGCTGATAATGATTTTTATTTCACAAAACATTCAGCAGGCATTAGGGATTAAAAAACACAATCATACATTATTGAATTTTTCTTAAAGAAGTGTTGTCTTATCTCTGAGAAAGTTTTGAGGATTTCACCAATTTGAGGAATTCCTCAACTCTTTTTTCAAGGATGAAAAGGTTTCCATGTAAATGTTAAAACTAAAATTTTACATCCTTTCTGCTACCTCTAAGAAAAATATTGATATTTTTTGAAGTTTCAAAAGCAAGATAATGTAACATCGCAATTTGAGGAGAAATTTGAGTGCAACTGGAGCCAGATTGTTTATTGGGAGTACATCTGTGTGATTGAAATTTAGCTTCCCCGAAGACGAACCAAGTTTAAGAAGAGTCGGAAAATATGATATGATTCAAACTTAACTGTATTTTAATTTACAGTTTGTCAAACTTGGGACTTTGATCATGGGTCTCAGTTTCATACTCAAAACGTTTCCGGCATGCACGGTCAGTAGGTTGATATTTTGTCTGCTCAGATAATTTATAAATTTGAATTAAAATAAATAATGTTCCTGACACCAAAGTAAGATGTATTAGATACAGTAAATAGATCATTCAAAGTTGCAGAGAAGATCTGTTTAAGTCGAAGAATGAATGCATGAATATGCTATAGTTCTCTACAAGGTTTTGGAAAGATTTAACTACTGTTCCAAAGATGAAAGAACCATGTTACGTTTCGTATAAATATTGGTTGACATACACATTTGGTATTTTTGCATGGTTGAATTCTATCAACGTATTTTTTTTAGAAGAAATGCAGATTTCTGTAATTTAAAGTTTCTTCATTTATTTAATCACTTCTGTTGCCCTAATTCAGCACAATTTTCGTATTATCTGTAGCGTCTGCTATAACATATTTACTTTTAAGAATCCTTTATTGCATAAAATAAAATATTTATCACATTTTTGGGAGGAAAACGTTTAAAATATTATTTTGTGTGTAGTCTTTCTTTCCTTGACCTTGCACTCAACACCCCTGATTACTCGAGACAGTAATTAGTGTGTTGGTGTCGTCTGCTTTGTTGAAAGTTATCTTCTTGAGCTGCAGTGACAACTATTTTACATTCTCTGTCCGAAAAGTGTATTTTGAAAAGTTTGTATATATATATTCGAGTTTATAACATATTTATTTTGCAACCAGTATGCAACTCTGTGAGAAGAAAAAAGAAATTAAAAAAAAAAAAAAAAGAATGTGATAAATTTTTAATTTGCGTTGAATCTTAATTGTATAGTTCTTAAGTTTCAGCGAGTAGTCTAGAATAATTGATGAATTTTATCCACCCAAACAGTAATATGGTATAAATAGTCAATTAACAGTCATACCGTATGTATTCCCGTATATGTCGAATCCAACTTCAAAAAACATAGACCCAGATCTGTGTCTTTGCAGTTTGTTAGGACTCATAAGTAGAACAAACAACATAGACCCTGATCTGTGTCTTTGCAGTTTGTTAGGACTCATCAGTAGAACAAACAACATAGACCCTGATCTGCCGGCGCATTATGCGATGGCAGATCAGGGTCTATGTTGTTTGCAGTTGGATTCAGCTTATGCTCGAGTATAGACGGTGCGTCGTTTGAGAACATTGTATGGGAGACCACTGTAGTCTTGCAGCAGTGGTTGGTGTACATAGTATCTCAACGTTTTTGCATACACCTCATTGTTTACCAGTGTTTGGTCAAGACATTTATTGTTACGCCTTTGCTCTTGGAAGCTTGAGAAATATAATTGTTTGTATTGATAATTTTTCATTGTGTTTATTATCTTTTGAATAGAGTTTGACCTATATGTGTTGTTGTTTGTTTACAATGATCGTTGTTTAATGACATTTATTTAGAACAATTATATTCCTTAAGATAGTTGAGTGTTATGATAATTTTAAGGTTATCTAAGTGTTGTAGGACATATAGAAAACAGTGTGATAAATTATATTCTCATACGTTTAAGAGCAACAACTTTTCAAACCAACTTGTACAAAGTCTTGTGAAGAAACACATTGCCTCTGATTACCATTGTCTTCTTCCGCCTGTTGTTCAGCTTAAGGTGGTATAGCCAGATTCTGAATATTGGACGTTGCACAACTAAGGTTCCATCGCAAAAACAAAAAAAAACAAAAAAAAAATTCCTTTTATCTAACATGACCGTCTAATTATTTTGAATAAATAAGATTCTTTTCTTAATTAAAAGTTTATGAAACTCGACGTCTGCTAACCATATTTTAGTTTCGTCGGGGAAAGAAAAGTTATATTCATACTTGTTGCATGAGATGGCAGAATTGATGACGTCATTAAATGTATCAGTATTTTGATTGGTTTTGTACGATATATATGATTTAGTCTAAAAATCTTTGTGTAAAATTGATACCGTCATATTTTTGTGCTGTTTGCTTCAAATAAAATGTTTTGTGTTTCACAATTTACATTTTCGTGTCTCTTTTAATGAGTCTTTAATTTTTAATTTGTTCATGTAAATTTCCTAGAGACCAAAACTTACTCAAACGTAAATCAGTTCTCTCAGAACAAATACAGTGTATGCCATTTATCTAAAACAATACTACTACTACTACTACTACTTATTATTATTATTATTATTATTATTATTATTATTATTATTATTATTATTATAAAATGGTATCCCAAGTTATGAGAGTCATATTGTACATGCCACAAATTCATAGATTGCCAAAACATTTTTTTTTGTTGTTGTCTGAAGGTACACGAAAGATATTCATATATTGCAAATATATCCAATTTAGCTTTCTGACCCACAATCACGTATGATCTGACCACAGATAGCCTTTGTGATGCCAACTGCATTAAAATAAAAACCGCCAATAGTCTTTGAGATGCCAATTGCATTAAAATAAAAACTTTGACTTCGCAATCAAAAGGCAAGCTTGCCGATTATTCGTTTACAACGAGCTGAAATGGGCCAGGTTCAGCTGATTTACCCTCGAATATTTACTGACAGCCCTATATGTACAGTCATCATTCATTTACGTGAAAATCTATTCGACACCTTTATAACCAGTGCAATTTGTGAATACAAGAACGATAATCGACACAATGCGTGTATTGTGCTTGGTCTTATTAACACCCTGAAAGAGTATCGCAGCCTATCATGTATACAGGTGTTTCAATGGTTGCTAGAAACGTCTTAAATCGTATATACACACATAATATAAACCTTGCATTATAAGTTAAGGAACACTTCAGTGAAATATTAAACTTTTAGTGAGTTACTGGTGAAGTCTTAAAAACTAAAACCTTTCGTTTTTCTTTCGATTCCTAGATGTACGAAGAATTTTGTAACAGTTTGATCTGTGTCGCAAGTTTACCGTGCAAATGTTCTTTTTATATCCTGCGTGCAAAGAAAGTGTTGATTGGTTTAGTTTTGTGTTTTACGGCACAATAACACATGAAGGCCATTTAGTACTGAAGCAATTGAGTAAAGTGCCTTGTCCAGCGACAAACCATGGGAGCCGGCCTGGGCTGATCAGATGGCAGGATTCGAACTCGTGTCATTTAGGTCCAGAATCCAGCATTTTAACCACTGAGTCACCGTAGCTCCTGAAAGTGTTGAATTTTCCATAAGCGATGCGTTACGATTTACACAGGAGTTGCTAAACTTTATGTATTGAATTTTCAACCAGTGATGCTTTATGATTTACACAGGAGTTGCTAAACTTTATGTATGGAATTTTCAACCAGTGATGCTTTATGATTTACACAGGAGTTGCTAAACTTTATGTATTGAATTTTCAACCAGTGATGCGTTACGATTTACACAGGAGTTGCTAAACTTTATGTATGGAATTTTCAACCAGTGATGCTTTATGATTTACACAGGAGTTGCTAAACTTTATGTATTGAATTTTCAACCAGTGATGCTTTATGATTTACACAGGAGTTGCTAAACTTTATGTATTGAATTTTCAACCTGTGATGCGTTACGATTTACACAGGAGTTGCTAAACTTTATGTATTGAATTTTCAACCAGTGATGCTTTATGATTTACACAGGAGTTGCTAAACTTTATGTATTGAATTTTCAACCAGTGAAGTGTTACGATTTACACAGGAGTTGCTAAACTTTATGTATTGAATTTTCAACCAGTGATGCTTTATGATTTATACAGGAGTTGCTAAACTTTATGTATTGAATTTTCAACCAGTGATGCTTTATGATTTACACAGGAGTTGCTAAACTTTATGTATTGAATTTTCAACCAGTGAAGTGTTACGATTTACACAGGAGTTGCTAAACTTTATGTATTGAATTTTCAACCAGTGATGCTTTATGATTTATACAGGAGTTGCTAAACTTTATGTATTGAATTTTCAACCAGTGATGCTTTATGATTTACACAGGAGTTGCTAAACTTTATGTGTTGAATTTTCAACCAGTGATGCTTTATGTATTACACATGGGTTGCTAAACTTTATGTATTGAATTTTCAACCAGTGATGCTTTATGATTTACACAGGAGTTGCTAAACTTTATGTGTTGAATTTTCAACCAGTGATGCTTTATGTATTACACATGGGTTGCTAAACTTTATGTATTGAATTTTCAACCAGTGATGCGTTACGATTTACACAGGAGTTGCTAAACTTTATGTATTGAATTTTCAACCAGTGATGCTTTATGATTTATACAGGAGTTGCTAAACTTTATGTATTGAATTTTCAACCAGTGATGCTTTATGATTTACACAGGAGTTGCTAAACTTTATGTGTTGAATTTTCAACCAGTGATGCTTTATGTATTACACATGGGTTGCTAAACTTTATGTGTTGAATTTTCAACCAGTGATGCGTTACGATTTACACAGGAGTTGCTAAACTTTATGTATTGAATTTTCAACCAGTGATGCTTTATGTATTACACATGGGTTGCTAAACTTTATGTATTGAATTTTCAACCAGTGATGCTTTATGTATTACACATGGGTTGATAAACTGTATGTGCAAGCTGCATAGTGTATTTGAGATGCGTTACTCTCTTCAAACACAGATAGGATTAAAACTAAGATGTACTTGCATTTATATCCATTATTTTTAAAAACGGTTTAAATTTTAAGATTCTTCTAGATAATTTATCGTCTTATACAGGAGCGGGGGGGGGGGGGAGGAAAGGATATCCCTAAGAACGAAAGCGTGAGACGTGCTTGCTGTGCTGTGTATTTCTCACTGAAGATTTAAACAATACAATAGTACACAATAATTCGCACCGACGTGAGCTTTCATAAAGATTTATCGACGCAAGAATAACTAATGAAGACGGGTAATATTGAGTTAAGGCTATGGTAAAAGTTGAAATTGCATGTCGATATTTAAAGTTACCAAATTTCGCAACAGTGTGTCCAGCTATGGTATGAATATTAGTACTCCTACCTTCCTTCGTTGGCGGTGTACCTCGATAATAAGCATGTATTTAAATTTTAATATAATACCAATTTTAAGTCGCATTAAAACTGCTATTTGCATATTTTGTATGAGCGGTATCTAAGTGCAATATCCATTTGTAGAAAAATCAACCATCGATCAATAAATATTGAAATCAAGCTATAAATCTGTATTTGCCTGGAGGTATATAGCTTATTTGATATAATTTTACTCAGATATAAACGATATTTACTCTTTTTTGTATCTGCGAGATAGATATAGCCTTCATGCCTTTTACCTTCGACCATGCAGGTCTATTAGAACCGAGTGTCTTTCCTCTTCTTCGTTTTCACTGCTACTGCTTCTTACGGATCGATCTTTAAACATTTTTTTTCAATTAGTATTGGAATTAAAAGAAAACCACATAAACATACTTGCAAACCATACTTTAACTGCGTGTATGCTGGAACCTACAGCTACCGGATTTAGAGCTGAACACCTTTGGCCTCTGCAGGGCCGGATTAAGACCTTTAGAGGCCCTAAGCACTGAAAAGATTATGGTGCCCTCCCATATATAATTACCCCACCCCCCCTTGTAATTTCTCCTCTTTTGGATGGTTGGGGTAGTGCCCCTGATTTGCTGGTGCCCTAAGCACGTGCTTAGTCTGCCTATTGGGTAATCCAGCACTGTGCCTATGTAACAATTAGATCACTCGGTCAATGTTCGCATACACTAATAAAGTAAGAATTATTGTTATTATGCAGGTGCAGGTATTGTACACAAATGTGCAGTTTATACTTATTTAAATTAATATCAGTTCCATATTTCAAGGACAAGACAGCGGGGTGATTAAACGGGTGGTTGATGTTCTTGGTTCCATTAAGCTTGAGTAATTGCTTATCACAAATTCCAAGATATAAAATAACATTTCAAACCGTGTTATGTGAATAATCAATTGATATCTGTATTAAACGAGGCTTGATTCGTTTGTCTAACCACATGGGTATTATTGATTAAATCATATCATAGCATTTATTTATCTAACCTTGTCAACTGCAAAGCGACCTTTCGAAGTTTCGAATTTGTCCTGGTCCATTAAAACTCGTTTCATGCCGAGGCAACCTCTGGTTACCAGCGTTTGCTTAAAGCTGACAGTGGAAGGCACATGTTCTTCTATATCACACCCGTTGATTGATCTAAACTTTTTTAGGTTAAAATGCAAACGTGTTTTGTTGAAAAATGTGAAATTTTTATGAGACCTTTAAATGGCTGTATGCTTTGGTAACAGCTTCATAGCTTTCGCATTACAATAACATAATCATTTTCTCAAATAAGGTACGAGTCATATGTGCGTGAACAGTATATCCATAATTATATCGTTGACGTCATCCATAGCTTTAAGTTTAACTAATAAGAAGTTAACATGAGCTTTTCGACTGACTTTTAGTGGTTGCCTCATAAATCACAATGGCAATAACAATGATAATAGTTTATTGGTAATGTAGGTCATCGTCCAAAAAACAAATCTGTAATCAAACTAAATAAGGGCGTGTGCTTAAAGTTGTGCTTTTGATCATTTTGGCTACAGATTTTCCGGATTTGAAATTTCAGGTACTTTTGAGAACATCAACTTCAGAAATAGGACTTTCAGAATATCATGTGAAGTTTGAATCAAATAATCAAAATTGTGATTATTTTCTAAGTCATTATGATACAGTTATTTTCTAAGTCATTATGATACAGTTATGATTTGAAGTATTCGTATCAGTGATTACATAATATGGTGCTGTTACTGCGTGCCTTGCGTGCACATCTTTGTTTAACCAGCTACCAACAGTTTGAAACATTTGACCTTGGATGCAATTCATTCCTTTTTCTTTTTGCGCATTTAATTCTCTTTGCTCATGCGAATCACATTTCTGAACCTTTTTCTGTATCTGTTAAAGATCTGACCAGTATACCATTAATCGGATATGAATGAACTTCTACCAGTATACCATTAATCGGATATGAATGAGCTTCTAATGTTGACAAGTGGAAAAGTGAATTTACATATGATAGGGAAGCGGAGAAACTCGGTCATGAAACCAATTTAAAAATCGGAACAATATTTAAAGAGGCCGGTTGAGGCAATCATATAATCAAATACGTTAGCCCCATCGTTCGCAATAGATGTGAAATTTCCGTCTCGATGTTAATACATTGTGCCAATTAGGATATGTATAGAATATGTTTTACATATATCAATCAGTGGGATACCGAATGAATTACAAATAGAATCTTTCGATTTTCTTTCCATGTCAAACTCGCCTGACTCATAGAAAGCATTTTCTTCTAACATAAAATCATGAACACCACTCTCTAAAAAATCATTAAGACTAGAATTTCTATTATTAAGATCCCCAGCAAAAAATCATTGAGACTCTAATTTCTGTTATTAAGGTCCCCAGCCAAAAAATCATTGATACTATCATTTCTATTATTAAGGTCCCCATCAAAAAATCATTGAGACTCTCATTTCTGTTATTAAGGTCCCCAGCCAAAAAATCATTAAGAATATAATTTCTATTATTAAGTTCCCCAGCAAAAAATTCATTGAGACTATCATTTCTATTTTAAGGTCTCCAGCCAAAAAGAGAAAAGCATCATAATAGGAAGTTACGATTTTTGACAGAACTCTTTCTTGTAATACGTCCACTTCAGTCTCTTCAGTGTCAAACGAATCATATATCGAAGACCCTTGTGGTGATAAATATACAAAATAAAGTATGGTCTACTTTAAGGTGGAGACAAACACAGTCTTCCAGCTCTAAATATATTCTTTTCACAATCTTTTTTTCTACTAATTTGGACTTCACAAAAACAGTCACGCCTCCTGAAAATCTACCAAACGTCTGTGTTTTCTTCCTTATTTTATTAAAAGTAAAATATCTTCTACAAAACCATTGAATTGACTTTCTAACTTGTAGCAAGTTTCATAAAAAGCGCAGATGTAAAAAATTTTGATAATTGATTGGAATTTATATTTGAACAAGCCTTCTATGTTCCAAACAAAGATGCGTATTTTTGTTTTCACATGTTTCTTGTGAGGGTCTTGACCACATTCCTATTTAGGCATTTGTCTGTGTGACGTTTCCAGCAGGGTTTTTCTAGCCAATGGCTAGAAAAGGTTTCATCAAACCAGGCACATATAAAAAAAAAAAAAAACATTCACATGACAAAAGTACATAAAAAGAACATAATGGACACAAAATAAAGAGGCAATTCGCTGACAACTGCGCCACACTTTCAGTGCTATTGAGACCGCAGATAACTTAGTGAAAGTATTGATGATATTGGGGTCCGAAAGGCTACCATTAGTTACAGAAAATTGCTTTCTGTTTGATTGATAGATAGTCACAAAACCACAGTAATTCCGTGTCCTTAATGCCATAATGAATGGAAGATCCAGAAATATCGTGGAGGGGGTGGGGGTAAAAAGGGTGGGGGTCGGGGAAGGTGTGTGCGTCAACATGTGGGCAAGGGGTCTGTGGGACGGAACATCAAGTGGGGGTCCTACCTTTTAAGCGTTTCCAAGGTACAATGTTAACCATCTAACTGTAAATAAAACTTACAGTAGGAAACATTCCGATTATTTCGCGCTCATTTTGTTCAGGGAGGGGGTGGGAGGAGGGTGACGCTGGCTTCGCCTCTCCACCCCCACCCCCACCGCCTCTTCTAATGTTGTAGATTTTGCAGAAGATTCAAGTGATTAACAGTATCTCATCTGAAGACCTGAGTCACTTGGCGCGATGCTTGTGGTGACTCATATGATCTGGAGACATTGCTGGATTTCTTTTCTTCTTCTTTTTTCTTTTTTTTTGTTGTAATTTTTTGGACTGGTACCGTGTTTTGTCTTTATCTTAATTTTGCATGCATGTTTGGACTCTTTTCAACATCTTTACCTATCATCTTTTGTCTCACATTGCAATATTACTTAGGCTTGGAGAGCTTTGTCTTCCTGGAGAGTTTGGCAAGGTTTTTGCCTTTACCATTTTGCTATTTAGCTTTTACTTGACACCATATAGTCAGACTTGTGCTGATGTGCTTCTCTCTCTCTCTCTCTCTCTCTCTCTCTCTCTCTCTCTCTCTCTCTCTCTCTCTCTCTCTCTCTCTCTCTCTGTATATTCAATGACAAGTACGTCTGCCATGTAATTCTGCGGCCTAAGTATACGTGTACCTCACTGCTAGGTGATGGATGACATACCACATTTACGGTCCAAGTTTCATTGAAGCATTATCACAATATTATGTATAATATTCACTATTAATATTCTTATATCAAAGGTCGAGATCGAAGTTCTTTATTGTCCTATTTTTGTGACCTCACCACTATAGACGGAAAACACAATTTCACTTTATTCGCTTGTTGGACTAGTTTTTAAAGATGCAACATGGCAGGATGATATTAACCTATCTGTAGTGCAGCGAAAGCTAGACTTTTATACTGATGTTTACGTGTAACTGGGTCCATACGGCAAAGCAAACCGATCCCCGCTGAATATTTGACACCTCCTGGTTGGGAACAACTGATCAATTTATAGTCCCGTTACCGTTACATAACCTGGTAAAATACAAATTAAATAACTTCGATCAATCAAGATACAATTACATTTATGTATCGCCTTGCATTTGCCGATACAACTTAATACAGTTGGAGTTCACCTCAGACTAAAACACGGATAGATTATTATTATCCAATTAAACTTTTTTTTTAAAATCTCTCTCTCTCTCTCTCTCTCTCTCTCTCTCTCTCTCTCTCTCTCTCTCTCTCTCTCTCTCTTATCCGGTGTATCAAAGAGCTTCACAAAATAGAGTTGAATGCTTAGAAGATCACTCCTTATTGAAAATAATCATTCCAGTCAGTTGATATATGTCTCTCCGTCTTTCTGTCTGTTTATCTCCCAAATGCAAAGTCGCCCGAGGAAAATATGTTTTCGTTATAAGACCATAGTAACACATTGAATTAATTGTTAGCTTAACCTCTTCTTGAACATGGAACTTTTTATTTTGATCCTAATTCTGGTTTGAACTTGACACTAACTAAATTGTAATAATAATAATTATGTCAGATTGGTATTAAGTTTACGAGCAAGCACTTTGGTTTTTCTTTTAAGTAGGGTTTTCCTAAAAGTGTGGAAGAAAGTTGCTAATCTGAAAGGTGTTCAACTTTGTAGTTATATGCCCGTCACCGGTATTTTTAAAGCTGTACGGCCATTCGAGATAGCACACTTACGTTGGGCCAACGTTCGCAGATAATCGCACGGTCGGCGTTGGGTATACGACGTTGCGCCAACGTCTGATCATTCTTCAATTGCCGATGTTGGAAAAGTACTGGTTGGGCCAACTTTGTTCATCGTTTGTAATTCCGACGTTGGAAAACCACTTGTTGGGCCAACGTTGTTTGTGGTTGTGATGCCGACGTTGGAATATGTGCGTTGGCTCAATGTTATGCCAAGTATTTGCAAGTTTCATTTGTTGTACCTATTAAATGAATCACGTGGCGCCCCTTTAAACCAGATCTGTAGAACCCGTGCGTGAAGCAGAGCACTTGTTGGAACGGTTCAGTACGTGATCGTTGGTCTTTTTGTTGAAATTTTACTCTACAGTTATTGGAATCTTTTTCAAATTGTATCATGTAAATATATTTGTTTTCATGAATTTAGGATTTTTATATTCACATAGTTTTGAAAATCATATTCGGCACAAAAATTACAAAATTGTTCGTGGGAAACAGACGACATAGTTTTCTTCAAGCATGTCATGGCCGTGAGGATTAAGTTTGACCGTTTATATAATTGTTTTGTAATTAGATC
The DNA here is from genome assembly GCA_029931535.1 of Margaritifera margaritifera. Classification (NCBI taxonomy): domain Eukaryota; kingdom Metazoa; phylum Mollusca; class Bivalvia; order Unionida; family Margaritiferidae; genus Margaritifera; species Margaritifera margaritifera. Next base: position 4,263,570 of record JAQPZY010001577.1, read on the forward strand.
TAGCTCAGATTATTCTTTTAAACGTAATTGCTGCTTTTTTTGAAGATTAACTCGGCCAGGATAAAATCTTTATTTAGAACATTACACACATCGATTCAAGTCAAATATCAAGTGACAGCACAAATAACTGTCAAACATCATTTTTGTTAGTGGCCCTCCGTAGAGCCAACGTTGATCTAATGGATACCAACCTGTCTCCAACGTCGGCTCAGCTTGGCTAAACGATGTTCGCTCAACGTCATTTTCCTCATTGGTCCTCTGTTGGGCCAGCGTGTCGGGCCAACCTTGAACCGACGGATTATTATAAAATTGTGACGTTGGGCCGACGTTGGTTCGACAATACTCACCGTTGGGCCAACGTTTGCCTGACATGTTGGCCCAACATAGGGTCAATGAGCAAAATGACGTTGGGCTAACGTAACTTAGCCACGTTGAACCAACGTTGGTAGAACGTTGGCGCAACGTGGGTGTGCTATCTGGGATTCGAGCGGCGAACTCGCGAATTGATGCGGGAAGGGGATTGGGGTGGGAGTATGATGCTTCAAGTTGCTCCTAGTTAGAAATATAAGTGCATCTCAGAGATCTTGAGCAATTCTCGTGACACGGAGAGATCTAGAATCTGTAATACCTCATTCTGAACATCAGCGCAAATGTATTTCTCGTGATCTCTGTTCATCCAATCACTATTGTTTTGGTCGTCTTCACCACGAAGTTGTCGGAGCTGATTAAAGTTGCTATCTTTCTCGTCACTGTCACATCGAATTTCTAATCCTTGTCTGACTACAAGGCACACATTGGCGATGATCTTCAGATGTTACTCGCAGTTCACTTTATCTGCTAAGGTTGTGCATGCGACAGAGTTTCGCCTATATTTGTCATCAATTTCGGCAGAGTAATCACCCTTTCCAATGCTTCTTTGTGAAAGTTGGAAAGTTCATCATTTTTCATGTTCATGGCTACATCTTACCAGTTGCCTTATCCCTTACTTATAAATGATTTTCCAACATTTTAGTTGGAAAGTTTCCCTTCTCTATATGCAGTAATAACTATGTGACAGAATGTTTTCTCTATAGGCAGTAACACATATGTGACAGAATGCTTTCTCTATATCCGACAAATGAAGTATCCGACCAAGTTGTTAATCATCCGTTAGCGTTTGACAACTAGTATAAGGTTTTACTGGGCAGACCTATACTTGAGTGAGCACATGGATGAAAAGACAATGACCCTATTTTGGCTTAATCACCTTTTGTTTGTAATATTGTCTACGGTCGATTTTTGGTTGTTAAGGGTAACTATGATATGATAGTGATAAGGCTGCCACTTCATACACACGTTAATGCTTACACGTGTTAAAGCGTGATAAACGATGTAGGTGATAATTGCTTGGAAACGTGGAAGGAGTTATTGTACAAACGACACTCTAAACATTTTATTTCCTCGGTTTTAGTCATGAGTAGTGGTACAGCTTTTTAACAATTTTATTGTTGTTGTTGTTATTATTATTATTATTATTATTATTATTATTATTATTGCCGAAAAAGTGCTACGGTCAAGGTCGTACCGGCTTTTGCATCGGCGAGGACACTGAAATTATGTGCGTGTTAGTTGCAGGCCAGCCGAGAGGGAGAAAGGGGGGGGGGAGCAATTGCCCAGAAGTCAGGCGATTTCTAGGGGCCCGCCGTCAATTCAGTTATAAAAGAAAATAATTAATCTTTGCAGTAAATATTAAAATTTGTTCCTTGCAAGAGTCTAAGTTATATTAGATTACTACAAGTTTTTTTTTTAACGCAAAACTGTACACAATTTTTTATATACAAAAAAATTAAACTAGTTTTTGGGCCCACGACTGCTCTGCCCATGGGCCTGGAATTTTTGTCGGCGGACCAGGTTAGTTATCACAAATTGGTTATTATACGGTAAAATCTCAATGACTCATACATCAATCACTCGATTACTACTCATGACTCGATTGACTCTTTACCTGTTTGAGACAAGAAAGGTGACTGATGGTGCCTGGTATGTAAAAATATACGTTTTCTGAAAGGTTACAAAGTGGTAAATATAATGAACCATAAATCTGGAAACTTCTTCCAGATGGAAATACATACTTGATAAAAATGTAAGTTTTGAACGAATATTTCTCAGCTATCTAAAAACATAGTCATAGTATATTTTGTGATTTTATAGCAAGGCATATATTCTAGTGAGCCGTATTAAGGATTTTGAGAAAACATTTTGTTTTCCTGTCATAGTTATTTACGTATGTACACGAAATTTAAATCTTCAAAGCACAATATATAAAGTTTCACATCTTTTTAATGTAAAATCTACGCCATACATCAAAAGTCCATGACACTTTTCACTAATTCCTTTATCGGTCTACAATATCATAAGTTTTCAAGAAGATAACATTATTCTGAGATATGAATGTTCAGATTTGAAAAAAAAATTGAAAGAAATTTTAAATTGAATAAACACAAAGTCTCACTAAAGTAATTAATACTCAATTTATCAATAGAAATGTATCATCCTTTTCATGATCTACATTAATATGTATACTTTTAGATGTCTTTCTCGAAAGTTAAAGAGAAATTTGAAAATGAAAGTAGATGCTTGCTTGTGACATGGAAAACTCGAGATACTCGAAAAACTCAAACAAAATATTAGTCCCGCAGCACTTCCAGTTATCGGAGTTACCCTGTATTGCAGACTAATAATCATCACAAAAAATCAACTCAGATACGTCAAAAATCGAATTACATATTTGTTTTATGTACAACATAGCGTTCAAGGAAAAGAGGCAGTGACCCCTCTCTCTCTCTCTCAAAATAACTACCCCGACGCAATTACCCGACTGCTACAAGACTATCTACCTAGATATATCCACATACACTATATATATATATATATATATATATATATATATATATATATATATATATATATATATATATATATATATATATATATATATATATGGCATTGTTGGTGGTGTTGAATGGTTTTTGGTCTTTGGTCTTTGAGGTGAAGGTGAAGGATGCTGGAGTATCAAAATACTGACCATAAATGTCTGATTATACTTACTATATAACAACACAACAACAATGGCAACAATGACAACCTCTTTCTCAACCAATTCTTTATATTTAGTTTTAGAATTTTACTTTAAGATGGCACCATATGGCCAATATCGAGCAGAAGTGCTGTTAAACCCTATAACATAGATAGATAGATAGATAGATAGATAGATAGATAGATAGATAGATAGATAGATAGATACATACATACATACATACATACATACATAGATTCATAGATACATACATACATAGATACATAAATACATACATACATAGATACATCCATAACATCCATACATATATACATACATACATACATACATACATACATACATACATACATACATACATACATACATACATGCATACATACATACATACATACATAGATACATCCATACATCCATACATCGATACATCCATACATACATACATACATACATACATACATACATACATACATACATACATACATACATACATACATACATACATACATACATACATACATACATACATACATACATAGATACATCCATCCATACATACATACATACATACATACATACATACATACATACATACATACATAGATAGATACATACATCCATACATACATACATCCATACATCCATCCATCCATACATACAGACATACATACATACTTACATACATGCATACATACAGACATACATACATACATACATACATACATACATACATACATTCATACAGATACATACATACATACATACATACATACATACATACATACATTCATACAGATACATACATACATACATACATACATACATACATACATACATACATACATACACACACACATACATACATACATACATACATACATACATACATACATACATACATACATACATACATACGTACGTACGTACGTACGTACGTACGTACATACATACATACATACATACATACATACATACATACATACATACATACATACATACATACATACATACGTACGTACGTACGTACATACATACATACATCCAACCACCATGACCACCATCACCGCGACTACCACCACCACATCCAATATTACCACTACTACTACTTCTGCAGCTGTTACATTTAATACATAATCTTATAATATTACGTCAGTACAGAATCATAGCCTCTACAGGATTAACGCATTAAGGACTTGGCTTCTTTGTATTCCACGTGTCGTGTTCAGGTTTACCAAGTACGGTGTTTAAAGAATGTCTCATGGGCAGAAAATCACATTTGTACACTTTCCTGTTCTTATTACACTAGATTCTCACATCGATAACTCTGAATATTAAATATGCATTTCTATTCTGATTCATTTCAATGACATTTCAATGATTAGAGATAGATTACAGATTTAGACTACTACACCATTAATGGTTCAATGTCCTACCCAAACGAAGATGCCAGACCGAAACGTAGCAAAGTTGAGGATGCCATGACACGAAATCTATATTGTTATTTTAATGAATATTGTTATGTGTGTAATGTCTTGATATTTTCCCTGTTTTAACTTAGATAGAAGACAATACAAAGGCAATCATTTACAGTGAAGGTTGAATTATCGGAATTCTTTTATTCGAATTGTCGGTTTATAAGTTAATAACCCAAGACATGCCCTATTTTCTTGTCAGTCGTGACCGAGTTTGGCATTTTCCAACCATCCTAAATCCTGACTGTTCGAAGTACCTTTATGTTGCCCGTTCAGTTTGATATTACTGTTTTAAATGAGATTTGTTAACTTGTAAGGGATTTTTTTTGGAGGTGGGGGGGGGGGGGGGCGTCTCTTCCGGCGGAAATAGAAACGATGGTAAAGATAGCGGTTTCTCCGCCTTCTGACATCTCTCTTTTTCTCACTTACAAAATAAAAGTGAGATATTCAATGCCAAATAACGACAATCTGAACATCTCAAATATGAACATATCGAATGATGCTACGCAAGTACAGTAAGTATCGACACTTTAATCGCAAGAGCTTTGCAGATACAGAATGGAAAATACTGTGACCTGGACTTTTCCCGTCGACAAATCTGTACAATGGTACCAGCAGCTGCCGGGTGTTAACCTGCAAAGGACTGGCGCACCAAGCTTGGGAGCCATGGACTTTCAATCAAGAAACAGTGATGAACGTCAAAACAATGAGCCAGTGACAGACTTTAGAGGAGTGTTATCTTCAAAGGCCTAAAAATATGAGGACTAATGTAGCAAATTTGTTCAGGAGACAAGAGAGAAAAGGAGTTCACAGTATCTCTTGCAAAGCATGAAGAATAACAGAACTTATAAAAGAGACAGAGGTGATTACGATGAGGTCTTTAAATACAGAAAGAATTCCCACGATTCATCCAGAATTTTAAGATGTGCCAACTTCTACGATTTCGGTTAAAAAAAGGATGTATCTTAGAGAAGTTATATATATATATATATATATATATATATATATATATATATATATATATATATATATATATATATATATATATAAAAGTTGCCTTCGATTACAACATATTTTCAAAAAATGTTGTAAATGGGAGATATACTCATGGGTTAAATACACGACTTTAACAATTTCCGTATTTGGTTGGTCGACCATCACTGCGCGGTTTTTTATTTTTCATGGATTGAAAAATGGCTACTTTTAATAGTATTATACAGATTCATAAACGTTGTATTTTTCATGTCTTACGTCAAGTTACATGGAAAGAAAGTATTTTTCTATTATAAATACAATTCTTAAATTGTTCATCTTTAAGTTCCTACTCTGCAAGTGAATGTTATTTTGTACATTGAACATAAGTGCGATACGATGGACCTACCTCAGCCCTACCTACCTCAGTCCTACCTACCTCAGCCCTACCTACCTCAGTCCTACCCTTCGATGCCTGATGAGACTAAAACCATTCTTAAATCGGAGAGTAGCTGTCTGCAAAGTTCACTGACAACTGCGTCACACCTCCGGTGCTTGTAAGACCGCAGATAAATAACATCTTACATCTTAGTGTCAGTACGGAATCGCCGTACTTTTTTCCAAAGATGCACCACGAACATTAGTCTGGTTCCCTGCTTCGTATCATACGACTAACTAATCAGGCCTGGTACCAGCGAATCTGCAAAGATTGTATTTGTGGTCTAATCCTAGTCCTTCTCAGCATGTATGGTTGGTTAGAGCTTTGGAAAAGTCCCCTCATAAAAATTCCAAATACCAAAAGGTTGATAATTTTTTAATGTTAATTTTGATGTTAAAACTTTGTCTGCAAAGATGTGTATATCGTCAACACTGGCTTTTTTATTTTATGTTATTAAAGTTAGCTAGTATGCTCCCTCCCTACCTCACCAACTGTTGAGTTATTTTCTGTTTTGTAGGTTAATCCAGGCACATCCATAGATGGCGCTGTGATGGACTATTTTGAGGATCGAGGACCAGGATCTCAGTATTTGACTTTGAGGAATGAATCTGGGGCAGGTAAGTACCCTACTCCCTTAAAGGCTGGTACATAAAGTCTGGTAATTAAAGGCTGGTACTTAAAGGCTGGTACTTAAAGTCTGGTAATTAAAGTCTGGTACTTAAAGGCTGGTACTTAAAGGATGGTACTTAAAGGATGGTACTTAATGTCTTACGCGGTAATACTGACCAAGACGCAGCATTCTCCGAAGGCCAATATGACGGCACGTATCTTTTCTTGGTATCAGTCCTTCTTCATGGCAATGGTTTATGTCTGCCTGTACTTGTGTCAATGCGCTCGTCCGTCCGTCAGGTCGCATTGTAATCTGAAATCTTCTACACCGATACTTTAAAAAAAAATTAACGATGATGATTAGATGACAGCAAAGATTGGGGATCGTCGACTCAGCTGTTGACTGACCTAAGATTGTTTATCCCCGAGCTTTTTTAAGAAGAGATGGGTATCATGTTATGGGAGTGTGCGTGCATAAGTAATGTCGCGCAACTCCAACATAAATCAATATAAAAACTTCAAACCTTGGGATATACTAGGGGGTTGTCTGAATGTGTGCGAAAACGGGTTTAAAATGTTGAAACACCCCCTACGGTGGTGTAAGGGGGTTGGAGTTGTTTTACATAAATTCAGAATAACTGCTAAGTTATGAGACTAACCTGTCAAAGAATGCGTGTGTGTGTTATAAGTTACCCAAATGTCAACATATGTCAGATGGAGGTTTTTAATGGGGCCCAGGGTCATGTCCCAGGGGCATACAGTCGTGGACCCTAGGTTAAAAATTTTAGGAACTAGTGAGTTCCGTATCCTATGATAATATATAACACTTACTGGGCGTGCAAAGAGGAATTCAGATATGCACTTGATTTTTGCCCCCTGGGTATATTCTTAACCCTAGGGACTTAGCGTCCAGATCATAAAATAGAAACTGTTGAGATCCCTACGCTGTAACCGTACATACATTTACCAGGCATGACAAGAAGAATTTATACATTCAACTTACATTGGCTTTGGTGTCCATTCCTAACCCCTTGGTACTTAGACCTTGGGTCATAACTTTGAAACTATTGACATCAACACTCATTAACCATATATACACTTACTGGACATAAAACGACGAATTCAGATATGCAAGTAAGACTGGCTACTGGGTTTATTCTTACATCTGCATCTAGACACTGGTCAAAGATTTTAGCGTGGAGTGGGGGTGGGTTTGGACTGAGTGGGGGAGCGCGGGGATATGTGTTTTACAAACACTCTAGTTTTATCTTGTCATTCAGCATAAGTATTTTACTGATGCAATTACAAATGCTTATTACACATTATTTGTATTATTTTACTGATGCAATTACAAATGCTTATTACACATTATTTGTATTATTTTACTGATGCAGTTACAAATGCTTATTACACATTATTTGTATATAGACAATAAAACTGAAAACACTAATCACTCGAATACTCCTTATTAAGTAATAAGGAGTATTCGAGTGATTGGTGTCGTTCAAGTGAAGGACTTTTTCATTTCAGCGTAAAACCTTATCTTGCCTGAAACACATCTCACCTCTGTCCGCGTGGGTTCGAGTCTCAGGCTCGGCCAACGTGGTTATGTGAGAAAGCTTGCCAGTAGCTTCCCTTTGGTCGGTGGTTATTCCCGCAGTTTTCCTGGGTTATTCCTCTTCCAAATATACTGGCTGCCATGTATAGCCTGTCCTGTGCTGAAAAACGGCGTTAAACCCACAACAACAACAACTTATCTTGCCTGAAACCTCTAAAACTCGAACTACGGAAAACTCGCATAAAATTGTAGGGATTACAGTACCTTTGGATTTTAGAAGTTTTGCTGTGTATTCACAAGATGCTACGTAAACAAAAGTAAATCACTGTACAACACTTTGCATACTATTAAATCAAATCAGGTCGCTGTGGCGCACAGCTTTATTAACAGAATCTAAAGGGGACCCAGATGGTCGAGTGGTCTAAGGCGCTCGCCTTTACAGATCACTGACATCTCTCTTCTGTCTGCGTGGGTTTGAGTCTCGGGCTCGGCAAACGTGGGTATGTGAGAAAGTTTGCCAGTAGCTTCCCGTGGGTCGGTGGTTCAACCTGGGGTTTTTCCTGCACCAAATATTCTGGCCGCCATGTATAACCTATCATGAAAAATGGCGTTAAACCCATACCAACCAACCAACAAACAGAACCTAAAGCAGATATAGTGTTCGACGAATATATCGGTGACTGATATTTTTTAATTTTCTAATTTTTTTTTTTTATTGTTTCAGGACATTCCAGAGACTTAGTCGATGGTCATGCACAGTTCATGCAAGGCGTGCGACCTGTTGTAGGATACAACGGTGCATACGGCTTCAGACGAAACACGCCATGGCTTCGGCACAGTCCATCACCATTCGGCACAGCGAGCCGATCTCCAGCGCACGAGATCACCGTGCAATCACGACTACCGACTGTTCAAGCCAAGTGAACACCTGGAAATGTCGAGCATTTCTGTGATACTGTTCTTCATTAACTTTTAACCAAGAAACTCTTGCGTTCAATTTACTTTTATGATTGAGGATCCCAAAACTTACTGCTGCGAATTTTTTATATGAACATAATTTATTGGAGCAGAATTTGTAAGGCAATCAAAATTTATGGTTCGCATTGAGTGGAGAAATTTGGGAAGGTTATTTCACACGTGAAAGTTTCTTGGTTTAAAGTACTATTTTCTAATCAGATAATATAATCTAAGATTGCTGTAAAGAATTTTTGTGAGTGATTCTTCTCAAATACAAATGTACCTCACAGATTTCTTTTTGTGTTTTCACGGTGATGAAATGTTCTTATTGTATTGCTTAGCGAAATAAATAACAAAATATTACCAGAGTCAATATACCCTTAAAAGGCATTAATTTTAAAGCATTTACTTTGAGAGAGAAAATAAAAATGAAGGGACCGAATATTTAATTTTCTGAATGGGGTGGGGAGTGGGTGGGAGGTGAGTGCGCTGTGATTTTCATTTGAGCCGGGATATTATTTTTTTACCTGAAGATATCTTTTTTTCAACTAGTACAATGGTTCTTATTTTCTATAAATCAGAGAAAGAATATTTGTTCGAGCTATTTGAGGTCTGGACATTTAAAAAAATAAAATCCCAGCCCCCCCTCCCCCGAAAATTGAATGTTAGGTCCCTAATGGTTAAGTGGGTCAGACACAGTAAAAAAAGGGAAAAGATAACCATGTCCTCGTTATTGCAAACAATATTAGGATACATTACAATTTTAGGATACATTACAACAATTTTAGGATACATTACAACATTTTCAGGATACATTACAACAATTTTAGGATACATTACAACATTTTTAGGACACATTACAACATTTTTAGGATACATTACAACAATTTTAGGATACATTACAACAATTGTAGGATATATTACAACATTTTTAGGATACATTACAACAATTTTAGGATACATTACAACAATTTTAGGATACATTACAACATTCCAGCTGAAATAAAGTTATGAAAAAACAGTCTCCAATTTCCATAAATTGCCCCATCAAAAATTCGACATTTAACGTGAGATACTAACGCCAAGTACAGTCAACTCTTGTTAAAATGACAATATTCGGGTTTAATGTTTAGTGGCAAATCTGATCTTTGTAACGAAATATTAGGCTTCTGACTCCGACAGCGATTCCCTGGTATTTTCTATATGTACATTTCCTTCTGACTCCGACAGCGATTTCCCAGTATTTTCTGCATGGATATTTCCTTCCGAGTTCCACAGCGATTTCCCGGTAACAAACATGCAAATTTCCTTCTAACTCCGACAGTGACTTCCCGGTGACAAAACTTGCACATTTTCTTCATATCTTCTTATTGACAACGACTTTGTCATACCTTCGGATTGTACTTTTACAATGGATATGTCAGAGAATAAGTACGTAAATATTTGATTTATGGAAAAATTAGTCGTGAATGTAGAGAAATAGGTATGAGATTTTAAAAATTATTGCGATTATATTAGATATGAAACGGGGACATTTTTGACTGATTCTTTTCATTCATACATGTTGCTCTGACGACGATAAGACAAGGGAGATAAATCCTTTAGATTCAATACATTATCTTTACAACGATATTCCAATTCATTATTACACCAAAATGACAGGAAAGGAAATTGGTCGTTGTAACGAGAGCTGACTGTATTTCAATCATGATATTAAAGGATTTGCATCATATACGTAATTTCGCATCCTGTGTTATAATGGTTCGTGCTGTGTGGTTAGAAGAAAAATTGGTATGATATAAAAAGATTTTAAAATTGTTTTTGTTTTTTTTAATGAAAGGTCTTATCTGTCTCGAAAAAAATACTATAGCTTATCTCAAAGATGTCAGCCATGAGAATCATTTGTTCCTTTTTATATGCAAGGGCAAGAGCAGTTATCTGTTTTGGTCTAAATGAAAAGGTATAACAAATACTGTGATAACAAATACTTACGTCTACTAATCGGAAGATCAAAAACACATTTTTATCATCCCTGATTAATATACTGAATGTAACAGGCTTTCTTTGTTTCTTCGCTTAGCAAGTGTATTATGTATATATATATATATATATATATATATATATATATATATATATATATATATATATATATATATATATATATATTGCATACATTGTAATTGTTTGATTTAGTTTGTGTGTGTGTTATTCTGCCTATTCTGTATCATACATACACATTATCTGGAATTCATAGCAGTTGTATTATACAGATGACGTATTCTACAGGATACTTGGACAAAGGGCAGTATTTAAGAATCATTTTTCTTTATTTCCTTTACACATTTATACCCTGTGTAAAGTGCTCCTGTCACAAATGATTATATTCTAAGATTTCTTAATTGTTCTTTATGGACAGGTGTTCCAAGGTTTCTTTCACTCTAGACTCAAGCTAAGAAAACGCATGTAATATTTGTGTTTTAAGATTTCCTAATTGTTCATTATGGACAGGTTTCAAATTATATTGAAACATAGCAAAGGCTAATCATATTCAAAAAAAGAAACCAAAAGGTAATTGTTTAGTGTAATATTTTGAAACTGCTGACACGTCAGTATTACCAACAAGAGTGGTGTACAGAAGAATTCATATACAACCAACAACTAGGCACCCAGATAGCTCATATTATTGCTTTTTCACATTAAATATAAACATATAACGAACCTCGTTGACTTTTGTTTTTCTTTTTGTGACGAAAGTTCAGTAGCAAATGGTTTAACTCGGTATGCAACATATCGTACCATACATATACGATGGTATGTAAATTTAGTTAGCAAGCAAGCAAAAACGCAAGCATGTATGTATGTATGTATGTATGTATGTATGTATGTATGTATGTATGTATGTATGTATGTATGTATGTATGTATGTATGTATGTATGTATGTATGTATGTATGTATGTATGTATGTATGTATGTATGTATGTATGTATGTATGTATGTATGTATGTATGTATGTATGTATGTATGTATGTATGTATGTATGTATGTATGTATGTATGTATGTATGTATGTAAGAGTGTAATGTTTTTTTCTGCGTTTATGGTGATATAAATTGACACTTGCCGAACAAGACAGCGTGCATAACGCCCGAGGGCGTGATTGTCTGTGTAATTCGGCAGCTGACAGTTTATATCACCATAAACGTAGAAAAATAACATTAAACTCTTTCAATTACAATCCTGAACTAATATACTGTTGTCTTTGATTCTGTATTTTTCTCTCTGTTTGCTTTTCTGAAATTCACAAGCCTGTCGCGCAAGAATATATTCCCTTCTTTTGAATCAGCTATTTTTAGCATCGTAGAAATTCCACAAGCCCTTATGTCGATCAACTTCCCTGATTGAGAATTCAGAGTCAAATTAACAATATTCAAATTATCAAATTGGAAAAAAAGAAAGAAAGAAGTATTTGTTTACAAAGGTGAAGAAATATATAATTCTTAAAAAGCAAAAGCAAACAAACAACATGAAGCCGATTTTCCTGCTGTTCCTTTGAAATTCTACGTGTGAATTTTCATTTCTATTTAGATAATTTCCATTTCTACAAATAATATTTTTGTTTCTTTTCAGACTAAATTTCATGACTGTAAAAAAACGTATTATCCATTCTAAACCGGAGTAGCTATACTTATTGACATTATAATGATCAATAATTACGATAAATGAATGAATGAATTGATATATACATGAAGCAGTACGAAACTAAGAACAAATCATTGCATAACGCAGTCACTAAAAATGATGCATAAGTCAGTACAGTCCATTATAGTTGCAAGGAACAAGTTCGTTTTCTGACGTTTTGTCGTAATAACGAATCAGTCGTTGTAAAGATCATGACGTTAATTTAGAGGAGTTATCATCGTTGTCTTATCATGGTAAAAACACCACGTATGTGAGAAGAACGAGTCAGAAAGATAAATCTGTACTTAATATCTAATATTATCGTAATTTAAAAAAAAAAAGTATAAATATCCTCAGATTTCTCTCGAAATAAAACGTTTACATACAATCATCTGACATATTACCAGTTAAAATAAAATCCCGAGACATGAAACGTTGTTGTATAGAACAACATATAGAGGTAATATGTATGTTTGTTAATAGGAAATTATAGGAGTCGGAAGCTGAATATTCCGTTAGAAAGATAGCATTTATCACATTTGCTAATATATATATATATATATATATATATATATATATATATATATATATATATATATATATATATATATATATATATATATATATATATATATATATATATAAACGAACATTTTTAAGCACTATACGTAAAGTGGTCTAACAAATTGAAAGCTCAGCAAAGTCATTGATGAAGATATTCTGGTATACGAGAGCTTATTGGAAAGTACTGTCTATAAGACAAGGGAGGTTATTGGAAAGTACTGTATATAAGACAAGGGAGGTTATTGGAAAGTACTATCTATAAGACAAGGGAGGTTATTGGAAAGTACTGTCTATTAGACAAGGGAGGTTATTGGAAAGTACAGTATTTAAGACAAGGGAGGTTATTGGAAAGAACTGTCTATAAGACAAGGAAGGTTATTGGAAAGTACCGTCTATAAGACAAGGGAGGTTATTGGAAAGAACTGTCTATAAGACAAGGGAGGTTATTGAAAAGTACCGTCTATAAGACAAGGGAGGTTATTGGAAAGTACTGTGTGTAAGACAAGGGAGGTTATTCATTCAGAGTGTTAGATTAGTGTTGGATAAATTACTTCCCGATACAGAGTTGTGTACAGACACGACGAAGAAGAAAGTATTGTATATATTTTTCTTTCTGACACATTAATCAATTATTTAATTAACAGTGTTAATTACTATTCCAAAAGAGGCTTCACCCATTTTCATTGATGTTTATTCTATGATTAACTACAAAATCCCACTAAGAAAACCAGCCATAGTTACCTACTCAATCGCAACCAGATAAAGAAGGTTAGCTCAGCTGCTGAGGCACGAGCGAAGCACAGCGCAGCAAAACGGGGGGTGGGGTTGGGATGGGGGTACTAGTAGGGTAAATAGTACTGTATAAAGAAAGAATAAGTCACTTTTTTGATGTGGGTAAATAAACCAATTTGTACGTACCTAAATTTACAGTGCAACCTGAAGGTCTCGTAAACTCTACAAGGTCAATTTATAATGATCCAACAAAAACAGAATTTATATAGGACACAGTTTGATTTAAACCAACACATGGCGGCTCAGCAAATGAAGTGACCGTAGCTTAGTCAGCAATAGGAATAGCAAAATGTTTACTTAAATCTTAAATCATTTATAAGTTTGAAACTATTAAAGAAACGTTGCAAATTGCTAAATATAAAAGTTCATGTTGTAGACGGTCACCATGTTGGCCTAATACCTAAAGACAATTTTTCAGGGGTAAAGAATTCTTTTTTTGTCTTTATTTTGTTCTAAGTGACGGAAAAAGAATTCTACAGTAAAATCTCCCCTTCTGCTAAAAATCATGGTCTCTTAAGACAGGTTATCTTTAATGACAGGTCATAGCAGTATATAATTAATAAATCCTTGGATTAAGAAGCTGGTCTTTGATGACATGTGGTCTTTCATAGCAGTTGTTTTTCAAGACAGGTTTGAGTATATTACACAAATGTCAATCAATTGTGGCAAGGAATTAAACGGTAAAAGGAAGATAAAATACAGCGAATGGTTAGAACGGTTAACCGAACAGTCTACTAACATATTACACAAGCACGCGGAAAGAATTCATATAGAAGGGTTTACGTAAGTCATATGGATGATCAGTAGTAGGTAGACGTAGTTGCAAGTATATGAAAATGCAACGATGGATATAAATACATTTTGACTGTCGTAGAAGTTTTGTTAAAATACGCTTGGGCAGAAAAAGTGTCAAACATAAAGACATACACAATCCTGTTCAGAGAAACCTTTAAAGAGAGAAGATCTGAAAATACACAATTTGATGAGCGAATAGATGTTGTTGAAGAGCTGCTGAAAAAGTAAAACAGAAAACAACAGCACTCTGAAGACTAGAATGTGGAAGTATTTCACTCAGAAATAAATGTAAAAAAATGGATTGACGTTTTGCCAGAGGTAATTGACGGATACAATAACACTCATCAGAGATTTATAGTTGTGACCCCAGCTGACGCAACGGAGGAGGAGAACAATTTGATAAAACGGACAATTAATTATAATAAGTAGATCTGACAGACACAGATAAAGGTTCAGATACTAGTGTCCTTTGGAACTGACGATCCATTTATTTTTATTATTGAATCAGAGAAATGTTTGCATGTCGTGTCAGAGACAATTACCGTTATAAACGTTCTGTTGCGATTTACAATTTTCGTCTTCATCGATGTGAAAGTTGTAATTTAATTGGTAAATCGAACAGTTAACAGAACATGACCTCGTATCGGTTTCTGTCATATCTCCGTTATGTCGGAGATCTCGATTTCAATCTGATTGGGGGTGGTGATTGGGGAATAAATCAAACCTATAGATCAGCCTATTTGTTTACTTGACAACTGATACATTTGGACAGCAAAATTTAAATATATCAAACTGTCATCGTTTCAAAATACGAATCCACATTTTGAGAAAAGGTTACTTTTCTAAATTTAATGAGAAAATATTTAAATTCATTCAAGTGATCTTAGTTGAATCAACTTGTTTACAAACTATAAGACTGGGTCGGAGAAGATGTGGAGGAATGTTTTAGAAACAAGAGCGGTCACTTTATGATAAACAAGATGACATATACAAAGTTTAAAAGATCTTGAAGACCGAAATAATGAATAGTAATAGTATGCATTTTGGGGGGAAGGCATATGATGGTTGATTTAATAGCTTAGAACCCGCTGAAAATATGTCATTCAATAAATGATTCGTCAACAGCACTCCTCATCAATGAAGACGATGGAGGAAGAATATATGGATAGAAGTATTAAGAAACACGATTGCTTTGAGTTTTTGAAAGATAACGAGTTTCTAGAAAGTGACAAATATAGAAAAAATGGAGTATTTAAGTACGAAGAAGTTAAAACATGCATGTTTTGCGAATTTATCTTAATTACAAAACTTGAGGGAAAAAGAAGTACATTCAATAACATGACCAGTAAGTAGTAAAATAGTACACATAAAAAACCATTATATGCTGACTCTCTGCAAGATACTAAATGACAATACAGAAGAAACAAAACGATATAACATTCGAGAAACCAAAACTGATTCCTACTACATTTGAAAAACGTAGAAAAACAGATACAACTAGTCTACGAGATTCTAAACAAAATCAAAAGTCAATCAAAATCACATATATGTTGATGCAATTATGGTGATATTTAAACACAGTTAACTATGCATTTTTTTCTGGATGAGATGTTTACACTGTAAAATTTTAACGGATCCATAAAACCTTCTGTCCTGAAGAATTATCACAAAAGAAGCTAAGATCAATTGATATGGAAAGAGTTTTTGCACCGTATGAATGAAATGAAATCCAATACATTGTGTATACATACAGATTTTAAAGATACATTTTTCAGATCCTTCGTTTGATATCTAGTAGCAATTGAGATTATTTTACGCAAATAAATAGTACAACCAACGTTGGATGTTGAAGAGAAATCCAAACTGTTTTAAAATGTTACAAATGCAATAGAGAAAACCAAAAGAACAAATGGAAAAAAGAAATACAAAATACGAGAGGTGTTGAGAGTATGTAAATCAACGAGATTAAAATGGTATTACAGTAGAAAAATGAAAAGATTAGAGAGAAAAGGAGTTAGCATGTGAGTGTATAAAACAGTAAGGAGAGAATCATTGTATTGTCACAAGAAAAGTATATTCCATTCCAAGTTCTTGATTTTAAAAAATAGAGTGCATATTTAAAAGAAGAAGAAGAACAACAACAAAACAAAAAACAAAAAAACAAAAAAAATTACAAGTACAGCAGCTTACTATTGTCCTGCAAATGGGTTGAACACTTCAGTAACACCCTGACATTGCACACATATTTAACGAGATAAAAATCTCTGAAACTGAATCTTTCATATACAAACCATGAAACATTTTTGATAGCTACAATTTCTTGACAATTATGACTTTATGAACAAATAGAGAGCACAGTGTGATGTGAGATTTTGTCAAAATCAGTTCAACTGGGCATTATAGGTAGAAGACGCTGGTTATGTGATTTTCTACTGGCATTTAACAAATCCAAGTGTTCCCGATTTGGTATGCTCACTATTCCGGTTTCACGTTTACTTTATAATACTAAAACAGTTATCAGGATGTGCAACACCTTTACCCAATGAAGAAACTTTAGCGCTAACAATAAACAACATTGATTTAAGACAATTTAATTTGATCTGCAACAATTTTAACGTTCCACCACATCGTGATTGGAGTTATACCAAGGAAAAAATAATTGATCGACAATGAGAAAGAACAACATACAATTGTACAGCAAGGTTTTGGAGAGCATGCACTTGCTGATTTATTAAAAGCTTGCAAACGACGTTACAACCATGGAGCAGGTACTGTTGAATACTAGAGAACATTGTCTGCTGGTAAAGTCAACTCAGTCGCAGCAATGTTTATAAAGCAGGATGGATATGTGTGTTTTTACCAGATAGCAACGGACTCGTAGAAACACGAATAGCAAGATTAAACAAAAGTATCAGGAGTTATGTAATTTACATTTTAGGTAATTTACATTTTTTTGTTTTAAAAATATAGTACTTAGTAAACAAGGTCATGACTCGAATAAAAAATTAAAAAAATTGGTAAGATTGCAACAACAGGTAATAGATTAAAAAGTGAAATTAAGCTGTGTGGTATGTGACGTTTTTTTATTTCGTTTTCCGAGTGACACAGTGATGAAATGGGTAGCTTTGTTGGTTACAACAGCAATTTAAAAAAAAAACAAACAAAAAAAAAAAAAACGAGTGAGCCTTTTACACTTGAATTAATCGCAAACATCAATATCGATGTGGTAAATAATATTATTCCAAAAGCTGATAAACAATCTGTAAGACAAAAGCAGAAAATTCACAACAGCATAAAAGAAGGCAAAGTGAGTATATAGAGAAGAAGGTTCATGATGATGATAAAACTACTATCAGATATGCTAATGTTATTCACTGTTTGGACATTCATATGACACATGGCAGCCAAGAAAAAACAGTAGTTTTTTACAAAGTTGGCTACATACAGCTCAACTGTTGATATAGCAGAAATTGTTACAACTTTTTCTTTAAATAATCTTGTCACTCATTCACCTAGTGGTAATTATTTTTCTAACTTTATCATTAATCCTTTCAGTATTTACTATAGAATTGTTCTCCAGCTGTATTAGATGTCCAGCTATTTGGGATCTTATGATTTCAACACTTTTGTTTGGGTCAGTTTCTTTGCTAATTTCCTTTTCAATTCTTCAATACGTTTTTAACACATTTGAACACCAGATTTCATGGATGATATTTTTCCAATTGACAATTTCTATAGCATTGACATAACCTTTAATTCTATTTCCTCTTGTGCAGAAAATAATATTTTTACAGCATTCGTTCTGAAGCAATTATTTAGAGGAAAAATAATAAAACAAAAAATCCCTAGCGGCTATTTTAGTGTTTTGCAATTCTTTATCTTTTGTCCGGTTACCTGCAGGTTAAGCGTTCATTGTGTTCTTAACCAAAACGTGTTCTGTCTTATTTCTCTGTGATATTATAACTCCGTTTCCAGCTGTTACAAAATATTTGGTGTTGTCTTCAATTCTAAAAAGGGTTATCATCAACTGATATTGTTTTTCGTTTATGTTTCAGCCACCCATAATTTTATTTTTGTATCTATTGAGTATTTTTGATTTTGTTGAGGAGATATACAACTTTCTGTTTATAGGCTAGTTCCATCTAAGTGTTACGACTCAATGGTCTAAGAAAAATGTAACAGAAAGAAAGTGAAACCAACAAATCAAGTAAAAATCAACAAGCAATTTATTACTAGATAATTAAAATGAAAAATCAAAAAAATCACTTACAGTAATGTGTTTTGAAATCCTAATAATCCAATAAGAATGATTGTTCTAATCACAAGTCCTAAATATAGAATGTTCCGAATTCACGGCTGTGTCCTTGAATGTTATGATGTGCTAATGGTCTCCAAAGTCCTGATGTACTAGAAATCTTGATGTGCTGATGTCAAAATGAAGTATTCCAAAATATCTGAATATAAGTTAACATAAATTCCAAAATCATCAATTAAAAATCCAAAATCCAAAAGTTTATGAGCACTGTTATAATCCAATGAATATTTAAAATAATTCCTCTCTTAGAATTTGGAATGAATTTTCACAACTGTAATAGCTCTTTACAAGACTGATGGTAATGTCAAAACTGAATAAATGTCCACCAAACATGGTATATATAAAGATTGGTCACATGACAGAATGTTCTAGAATATGAGTCATCTTAATGGAATTCTACCTGTAAACAAAATTCAACCTTGACCTTCAAATTGAGAAAACATATTGATCAAAACAACCTAATTCAAGGACACTAGTTAAACATGTTTTTCCTGATAAACATTAAGATTTAAGCAAATATTAAAGTGAAGAAACATTTATAATTTCCTAAAATATTTATAATATTATATAAACATCATACATAACATAAGCATGATTCAAAATATGTACTGACTGGATGTATTCATAACAATCTCTCGTGTCAACTTCAGTTCGTTGATACACTTTAAAATCTTCAAATGGTCGCCACCATCGGGCATTTTTTGCTTATGTATGTAACTAAGATTTTATCGTTAAATAAATGGACAATAGTCAACAGGAAAAAACGAATTATGATTTTTAGATTAAAAAGTATCAAATGAATCATCTTCAGAATTTGAAGAATACAAACAGGAATGAAACATACCTATTGCAAATTTGAAGTTACAAAGAGATAATCCTCAAAAAATATGAAATATTCGCATATGGTAGAGCTGCAAATCATTTTCAGATTGTTTAAACTGTAACTGTAACATCATTAGCAGATAATTTATGCTGTTTACTGAATGAATTGAAAGATGATTAATTGACATAAAGTGGTATCCTATACTGCACTGGATTTTTTATGCTTCAGTTTAGTATTACCCCTATCTGCACTGGGTGCTAGTTTGATTCCGGCAAATTATTGTGTAAAGGACAACCGAAAGTAAAGTAGAAACAGAAAACACCGATTTGTTTCAATAGTTGTTATTACATGACTAGCTTCTTATCAAGCGCAAAAGTCGATTACGAAAAATAGACGGTTAAAACGTTCATCAATAATTAATGATCAATACTGAATGAGTCAACTTTCATCTTGTACTCTTCTATTTCTTCTTTTTTTTTTTGACGTGTTTATACTCGCTATAATATGCCTAGCAGTGGTCCTATGAAAACATTTTCTTTGTTGTTCTATGTCAGACATATCAAACGAAGCGCAAGGGACAACAATGATTAATAAGAAGGTCATCATAACTGACACCTTCATGTTTTGTAAAGTTTAGCCATAGAAGACAGATGTCGATAGATGGTTCACAAAGTATTTCCAATATTCTCTACGGAGTTTTGCAATAACAACCACTAACTTCAGATATTTCGTTCTTTTCTTCGTATTTAATGCATATCTTTGTGTCTATCTCTTGCATTTACCAAATTCAGTTTCAAATTGCTACCAACATGTTATATTAATAGCAAAGGAAACTTGTTAAACAACTTAGCAACATTTTCAGTTGTCTTCAGCTAACTTTCCATCTTTTAAAATATAATTCAGTGGAATATAGCGAAGACAAAAATAAGAAAACACTAATATTTACCAATCACTAGAAAAAGGAACTTTACAAAAGCTGAAATGTCAACTTAGAGTTGAACTTGGCACGCAACTTGTGAAACGTTCACGATAAATTTTAAAAAGTCAAAGCTCAACGTTTAGTGAAAGAAGACATTGTTTAAAAAAAATTACAAGGTGAAAAAAATTATACAAGTTCAACCAGCTCAGATACAACTGAGTATTTCATAGGTGGTGAATAGTGTTTTAAATATCGTGCTCATCTGGTGAGAAAGTAACGTTTTATCTTCACAGAAATTTCTACGCACATTTGTTGTAAAAGATGTTAAAGTTAAGAATTTGCAATAAATCAAATCACAGCAACAACAACAACAAAAGCAAAAAGAACTTCCAAAAAATAAATAAATAAAGGCTGTATCGCGATCCCAGTAATGCTTTGACTTTTGGAGCTAATAAATAGCATATAGTACTATAGTTGTAATAAGAGTAATATCAACGATATTAGTTAAAATCAACAAGATTAGTAAAAATCAACTAGATCAGTAAAAAGCAACAAAGATTTGAATGTGAATGTGGAAAGAAAAAAAAGAGAACAATAAATAGAGGTACAATGTATTTGTGCAATGAGAGCCAAGCGCGATTACATTTTCAATGTAAATAAATAATTGGCACCAAGTACAGATATAGATAGAATACTGCTCATGAAGGCTCTAGAGAGATGGCGGAGCTTTGGCGCATAGCGACAACATTATAGGATTAAAATCCAAAAACAATGGGATCCATGTCAAAAAATAATATTCTCTACCACTAACGTGACCGTGCCTCTGCCAAGATGTAATTCAGATTAAAAAACAAAACAAGACAAAACAAAACAAAACAAACCGAGGAGTAGAGAACCTTAACCTAATCCTACAATTCAAATTAATTAAATTAGTTTGGTTATACATGTATCACCTTACCTTTATCCTGCAATTCAAATTAATCCAATTAGCTTGGCTATATCACCTAAACCAACTTACCATATCTAGTTAGCTTGGTTATATCACCTGAACCAACTAACCATATCCAATAGGCTTGGTTATATCACTTTAACCAACTTACTGTATCAACATATTTAACGAGATAAAACTTGACTATACTGATGCTCACTTTTTAATATACCATCCATTAAACAGTGTTGATATAGATGTGTAGCTTATGGATTTGTGTTTATATTTTATGTCAGAATTATTCCATACCCATTTAAATCAAGCATGCGAAGTAGCAAAAAATAAAAAACCTAAAAACTAAAAAAAATAAAAAAATAAAAATCGAAAATAGCAGACATTCCCATTTAAATCAAGCATGCGAAGTAGCAAAAAAATAAAAAAATAAAAAAAAAAAAAATCGAAAATAGACATTCGGTATTCTTGCCGTGTCACTGTACTAACAAATTGATTTTCCTACAACTATGCTCGCTGCAACTTATTAGCTCTATGTAGTTCTGGTATATAGCGCACGAGCGATAAAGTATGCAATAACAAGTAAGAAGAATTTGAATAGTTTGGTTATTTCAAAGTGGCAGTTAATGTATATTTCGTATAACGTTGGTAGAATCAAGGAATGAATAGTGCATCTGAACTTAGACAAATACGTAATATTTCTGTGTAGAATGAGGAATGAACCACTGAAGTATATGCAGTTATCATGTATGTATAATTATGTATTTCTCTAAGACTTTCTATCAATTTCGTTCAGGTTACGTTCCAGAGTTTTCACAAAGTTTCAATTTACTCGTTTCTGTGGAAATTGCTCAATATTGGGAACTTTTTCCATCTCTTACTATCCAAAATAAAATTCTATATCTGTGTAGCTTATGGATTTGTGTTTATATTTTATGTCAGAATTATTCCATACCATTTAAATCAAGCATGCGAAGTAGCAAAAAAAACCCTAAAAACTATAAAAAAAAAAAAAAAAAAAAAAAAAATAGCAGACATTCGGTATTCTTGCCATGTGTCACTGTACTAACAAATTGATTTTCCTACAGCTATGCTGACTGCAACTTTAAGTACCTGAGTTTGTCTTTCTCTATATAAAATTTGGCGAAAATCTGTTCAGCTAAACTTTTAATTTCGTTTCAAACATTTTATACACATTTTTGCTTTCTAAAACAGGGCATTCACTCTGAGTGTTCAGATTTGCATTCGAACCCAGTGGTAACCATACTGAGCTAGATATCCGCAACGTCGAGTGCACATTGAATGCTTAAACAAAACTGATTCACGTCAACATAAGCATTCATGGATTCTACTTTAAATAACAGATGATCATTTTGTTCAAATGTTGGGATTCGCTTTTTATTTAGAAATTCATCCCTCTGCAAAATACGAAACAGGGGAGTGGGGCCTTAGAGATAGATAAAATGGAACGGCTGCCATTATGACATCTGACATGTTTATTCCACAGTTACTACAGACGTGTGACAGTAGCTGTCATATCTCAGATGTGAAGTTGACACTGACAACTGTTATAGCTGGATGACTTCTGCGGTAACGCATAACATTAAATATATGTTTTCGACCAGAATATTTCCGAAATTGTAGTGGTTCAAGTGTTCAAGACTAAATTCTGGAGAAAATAAAGCACATATGCATTTTATAAAATTAATCTACTGACATAGCTCTCATGAGAAACTATTTCACATTGGCATTTCATACAAATTATAGCAGATTACATCGTCCGCTTGGTCGAAATATTGTTGCTCCTCGCTAAGACGCTTTAAAAACAATATAAGCGAACGATTTGATTGTTCACGTATGCTTTTGTTCGTGATTAAATGGATGTAACAGTCAAGTGTAGAAATAAGATTGCAGATGTCGAAATCTTTGTGGATCACCGTAGATTCAAGAAATTAAACAGTTGCATATTTACAGTAGGCAGTAAACTGGACGTACCCGGTGCCTAAGCGATGTAGTAGTCATCTGGTGATCATGGACATTCACTCTGGATAGAGGTTGAGATCCACTGTTCCTTTCATCTTTATAGTCATTAGGATAACCATATTGAAAGGCGATTAACATTTCAAAATTTCACTCTCGCCGCATTTCAGTTTTTTTTAACCAGTTTGATGGAAGATGGTTTAACTATTTCATAAAGATTTACAGATATAAAAAATACAATCTAAATAAATTGTTTCATATTCTCTATTTTTATCTGACCCCGTTTAAACCAATGTCTGTATATATCAAAAGTGTATTTTGATGGTCTCTGGCGAACATGAAACATTTATTGTCCGTATTGTCCACGTTAATGCAGGCCTTTTTATTCTTAACCCATTCAGGCAAATCTATGTATGAGCTTCCTCGGAGTGGTTGATACTATCTATGTGAAATATTAAATAGTCAATCCT
Source organism: Margaritifera margaritifera (assembly GCA_029931535.1). Lineage (NCBI taxonomy): Eukaryota > Metazoa > Mollusca > Bivalvia > Unionida > Margaritiferidae > Margaritifera > Margaritifera margaritifera. The sequence continues at coordinate 4,287,926 of JAQPZY010001577.1, forward strand.
GCAAATCACACATTTTGTACTTTTTGCCTATTTCCTGTCAAAATTTGTTACGTAGAATATCGAATATACCTCAAATGACTGTCTACGTATCGCCTATTCTCATTGTGTCAAGAGGCCTTGTTCTGTGGTAAAATTTTGTATACTCAACTTTTTCCCTTTTTCTACCTCCTGAGTCGGTTGGTTCGTAGTCTGTACTTGCATAGAAGCAAATTGTTGAAATTGTCAAATAATGATGTTCTATAAATGTGCTTAATATCATTGACATATTTATAATTTATAATAATTTATTTATTTATTATTTATTTATTATTATTTATAATTTATGTATTTATTATTTTATTTATAATTTATTTTAATCTTGATTGTTGCCACTGCCCAATCTATACTTATTGAAATTTCTGGTAAAGAGGAAGTCCATGAAAAATGTCAAACTTTATTTATTGATCTACATTAATTTCATACAGGCGGAAGACGTAAGTGAAGTTCGTAAAAAAATTCATGCTTATAGAATTATTTCAAAATTATATCTTTTACAAATAGAGCATCTACCCTATGTTCGGTACCACTCTACGGTTATTATGTACTTCTGAGAGTGGGACCAGTATAAGGTAAAGTTGTTTACATTGGCAACATGCATAATGGAGAGAATGTTGGCATGTCTCTATGCTACTTTTTATGTACTGTGACTGACATTTCTTTACATGTGGTAATTATGGAAACTATGCACTATCTAAAAGCAGACAGCTGATCAAAATGGCTCCCATGTCCTCGAAACATGAGCCTGAACTAATCCAAAGTACACTAACTTTAGCAGTTTTTAAAATAGGTAAAATGAAATTTGCCAGAGTAGACAATACCAACTTCTGAAAGTGAAATCAATTCATTATAAAATATATAAAAAGTAAAAAAAAGTTATCGGATCGTTTTTTTTTCTTTCTTCTCCAATTTACCTTTGAAGTCCAGGAAGTAAAAATCACCTAGTGGAGCTATCAGTCTTTTGAGAGGTTCACATCTAAAGCAAGTCCAAGCTGTATACTCTATAACCCAAATTACACCCATCAATCATAGGCCATAACAAAGGGAATTAAACGTTTATTTTTTAACAACACCTACGATATACAAGGTGATTTTTTAAATAACCTAGATGACCAGTGGTAATTGTTCCTAACCCAAGACTGCAAAGTATTTCAGTAAGAGGCAGTTTTATTACATCCCCAAAGTACATGTTTTATAGTTTCTGGAGAATTTCTACAAAATCCAGAGTAATACCAATTTCGGAAAGAAAGCTAATAGTTGCCAAAGGTCTGTAAACTAGTCGGATCTGGAGTCATCGGAATTTTCAATCTATTGTGCCTGAGTATATTAGAGAAAATGTTCTTTAGTCATTGTGACTTATTAGAGAAAATGTTCTGTAGTCACACGACTCTAGTTAAATCATTGCACCATTTTTGTTGAATTTTTGGTACTTCGTCATTAACTGAGATTATTTTGTGAAATATCGACAACCTTAATCATGTTTTCTAACATGTTTAATATTCAACGGACATATGGGTCTATCACAAATATTTTCATTTGGGACCATAGATGTTGTTTACAATATTTACATAGATGTTGTTTACAATATTCTTTTTTTTTTGTAGTCTACAAAGTTTGTTTTGATAGCGTATTTTTATTGTATTTTTTCTTGAGATTAGAATTTTTCATTACGATGTAAAATATCAATAATATGACTGATTCTTATCTCGCACCATCTACTTACAAAGATGTATGTGCCAACTTAATAAACTTAAGAGATTCGATTTGGGAGTCAACAATTTTTTTTGACAAAAACTTTCTACAAAGTTCTGTCAAGATACAAAAAGTTCCTTCCGAAATTCTTTTCAGGAACACCATATAGTAGATCGAATCTGAGAAAATCTTTAAAGTCTGGTGCATGGAAAATATCACTTTTTTCCAGTTACAGTTATTTTGAATGATTTTTCTTATCAAAGATATTTGAAGGGTGCTCATAATTTTTTTTAAATGTGTCAGTTTTAACCTTCTTGATATTCTTTACAAAACACGAGTCCTTTTGATTTTATCAGGTGACCCGTTTCACAAGTATCTAAAAAACGACGTATTAGGGTCATTTGTACTATTATCAGGTGGATTTAGTAATGATATTAATAAGTGAATAATTTCTGATACATGTGCTACCAAAAGTATTTTTTTATTTCCACGTGGAGTAATCAATCTTTTACAGTACTGTGTCAACATTCTTTTTATTTTTTTTTTTTTTTTTTTATTTTTATTTTTTAATAAAGTTTAGTTTCACAATTTCAGATAAGTTTGTAAAACAAATTCACTCCCAACACAGTGAAAATGCATGTTCTTCACATGGCCTACGATTGCTGTTTTTCTTGCTTCCAATCCAAACTACTTATATTTTATCTATAGTTACATAGAGACCAGAGTGTTTTGCAAATATCTCTACGTTAATAAAGTTTAAGTGATTCTTCAGTAGGATCGAGGAATAAAGTTAATTTCCATATTAGATGTTCTTGAATAATGAGAAACCTAAGGGGCTCAGGCATTGTCATCAAGGAGGAGTTAGCACTCAAAAATCGAGTTCCACCTACACGGATGGGATGGTGTGTTGCGCTAGTGCGCGAGTAATTTTTTTTATCTTTTTACTGTAGTGTTGTTATGATCAAGACTCTCATTTATTTACTACATGTAATTCATTTTTTTAAACAAATAAACAAAATTTACTTGACAACAAATATCATTAAATTCACACACAACATGATAAACACAAAGATTGGGTAAAATCTCAAAATTATTTATGCTGCCCTAAAAAGGCACAAATATGTGTACACAAGGGCTCGGCTTTTTTCCTCCTACATACTGTACCTGGGTGAGCGCGGTGACTCACATGTTATTTTCATTGACACCTGTAGGGTAAAAATAGATTCGTTCCGAGTAATTCTGACACATGCGCATCATTCACACTTGTTTGAATATGGTTGATATTTACGATAGCTTGACACAGTGGAGTTAATTACGTCAGATTTGCTTCATTAATCGAGAGATTTGTTTGCTTTAGAAAAAGCGTAAGTATTTGTAGACTTAATTAATACAGATTAGCGAGATGTAATAGGTTGCAAATTAAATCACTGGTGTATTTCCAGGAAAGGAATTATTGGGATTCCAGTGGAAGAAGTTCCATGCCGTGACCCTGACGCAGAGCCGGTGTAGTATTAGTTTCTCTTCGTTCCGTCTTTAAATAAAGGATGAGTGAAAATTATTCAACTTCAGTGCACTGACTTATCACTGGGAGATTTTTCAAAATATGAAAACCTTGGTATGTCGTGTGAAAGTTTGGTGAGTGGGTGTCGGAAATAAGGTGCCCGCAGTCAGTTAGGAAACTCTTGGATATTTTTGGGACGCCCCCAAACTCCACGACGTCATTTTTGAGGGCAACGGAAATTACGCCAGCGGCACCCGTATCAAAGCAACTTCGCTTTCGGAAAAAATTGGCTTCATGTGCAGTAATTTCTGCATGATTTTCACACAAGGGTAATTCTAGAGAGGATATCCTCGAGTCCTCGGTTTTGACGCACTTATGCACATACTTTCACTTAGTCTTTTACAGAAATATACCCCATTTATGGTGATAAGGCACTTTCACTTTTTCCAGATATATACTCCATTCACAGTGAGACATCTCATTTAATTTGAAATGGTAATTATTTTAGTAAAGCATGCATATCAAATGATATATATACACATATATATATTGTCGACCATCCTGACTTCATGTACATCCTTGAATCGTGCTGCATGTTTCTCGCGACCTCACATGCTTGTTTTGAGATCCTGACGTCATCAACTGGGTCACTAGCGTTCATTCACAATGACAGTAAGTGCTGATTAAGAAATATTTGATGAAATGAAATTTAAATACGTACCACAATTCCAACTGAAAAAACACAAATGAAAATGGCCAATTTTACTAATGCCGTATTTGCCTTAAGTTTGTGGCCTTGGTGTGAGTGTTAGCTGTTCAAGCCAGGGTCGCTGTTCACATGTTGGTTTTCTTTACCTTTTGATTAGTACGAAACCCACAACAGAAATTTCTCAGACAGTAAAGGGAGTGTAAAACTTTGTTTCAATAACTTGCACTTCTTTTATCATGTTTGAAAAAATAAATGAAATGGAAGAGTATCAGTATGAAATTGTTTATTGGATTATTGTAATGTAGGTGGAAAAAATCTTTGTTGTGACATAGCCTGAAGAAAAAAAATCTTTAAAAAGTTCAGCATATCTTAAATGTGATAATTATATCAAAATAGCTTGCACAAAAAAAATAATTAAAAAATGCATCCTATTTTTAAAATATTTTTGTTATACTTTTGGCATCATTTTTTAAAAGTGTTTTATTGCAGTCAATATGCATATGAAAGCAATGAAATATATTACAAATGTAAATAATGAAAATACAGAGACATTATAAACGATCCATTTCCACACTTTGGCTTAATTGTCACATTCCAATCTTATGTCATGTGGCCTTTATTCAACAGCACGAACCATGGACAAACTTCCGGAAATAGAAAAATTTTGACACATTCAGAAAAATGGTAGCTCACAAAGGATTTAGAGAGTTTGTGAACATTTTTAAACGATGAATAAATTAAGTAGATATAGTTGAACACATTGTATTGTGATTTTAATAGTTTCTCACAATATTATAATGCAAGCGTTAACATTCATGTTAAGGGCATGAACCATGGCAGGTCGAGTGTAGAGTGTGTGCTTGCGGGTTTCCTGCAATTTGTTTGTCCTATGTCCCCACAAATCTTGACCCTGTGCGCCTCTCTGGGCACGTTTTTTTCTCAGGAGAAAAAAATCAAAAAATATGTCTGCAACTTTTCTTTAGGGGATGTACAACCACGTCTATGCTGGTGTTAGCAATGGCCAAAGTCGGTAAAAGTGATGAAAACTGTAAGATGGCAGTGAATATCCATTTCAGAACAATGAATCTGGCAATGAAAACATTAAAGCTTTGTGAGGCAAAGTTGCCAAAATCTTTGACTGCCAATATTGTAATGTATTTTCGAGGCTAAAGTCACACCTACGACAAGGAAGATTGAATTTATTCTCAAGCAGAATTAATGATAAAAGAGACTAATTTATGCAAATACAAAATTTTTCATTTGATTAATGATTTATTACTTTGGAAAGAAAAGTAATTAAGAAGACATGGATATTTTTTATAATAAGTGCTGGTACAGAATGAGTGAACACTAAAGTTAAATCAGAGCAAGATCAAGAACGGAAAATTTTATGGTGAAGCTCATTTCAGGTTAGCCATATATTCCAACATGTTAATGTTTTCATGTGTTACTTTATCACATGATAAAATGTTGATTGCAGTTATGTAAGTGTCCTAGGTCAGGTCTCAAAACTTTGAAGTAAATAAGATTATCTCATGTTTTTAGTACTTCTAGTGCATTATGTACTACAATTTACCTTTGTCCCTTTAAAATGTTTTGTGTCCCCCAAATCTGGAGGGTGAGGGACACAGTGTCCCCTGCCCTTGGGATCCTAGATGCAACACCGCTATGTATATAATAATAATAATACAGGGGAGGATACTTCTCCCAGTTGTCCTGGGACCTATTTAAGAATCAACCTTGATGTTACCGCTGAACATGGACATGATTGTGCCTGCTTAATATGTTAGAGAACCCATTGAATGGAATACTGCCCACTCGTTAGTAGGTGCAGTATGTAATGTTAGGAAGTATTCCATTCAATGCATTGCACTTGAATATTAAGCAGGCACGATCATGGCCATGTCCAGCAGTAACGTTGGAAAATGGGCAAGCAATTCTTAAAGGTGGATAGTGAGTCAAATTGGATGTAGTGCTAAAAAGTCAAATCTCTGAGCTAAACATTGGTGCTAACTTTTTTACTCTACACAAAGATACTAGTGTTGATTCTTACATAGGTCACATGAGAAATGGGAGAAGTGTCCTCCCTTGGGCTATTATATATAGTACATTATATAATTTATATATAAATATTAAGCAATGATGCAAGCCCCTGTGCCCCCAGATCAAATTTGGCAGGGATATGATGACAGTTGTAGTGGTGAATGAAGAGAAAGAAGTTGGCTCCTGCTTGACTTTGATGTTAAGACAGTTTCGTGACATAAATCATGTTTACAGTTTGTCACAGTACATGAATACTGACTAAATTTTTACCAGTACTGCTTGCCCATTTTCCAACATTACTGCTGGACATGGCCATGATCATGCCTGGTAAAAGCTAGGGGTGAAATGATTCATCTATACTTTTGCTATATTGATACACATATCGATACATGAGATGAAGAATCGATAGAAAATAATACTTACCATATAAAAGTAACTTTAATTGCAAGCAGTCATGAATAATTATTAGTCGTTTTAATTTTTTTCTTTAAAATTAAGAATTCATCTGAGACAGCCGTTGCTGGCACAGGCACTCATTTTTGTCAGTAAAATGGGAAAAACTATTGACAAAACCCACTTGGCTTCTAAAAATGAACACAAGGTGACGAGGTTCGAAATCTGCCCCCCCCCCTTCGCTGATTCAATGCTAATTATTTTATTCCGTCAGAATGTTCAGCATAAGGAGACATTCCTGATGTGTTCCCAATGTATGATGAAGTACTTATCATTTAATAACCAAGTTTTTCTGTTGCTTCGTATCTTGACTACTTGGATTGAACTTGAAGGCTACACTTCCTGTGTCCCATGCAGTGAAATATGTTACATTCAATTTTGATTGGTGGTTATCTCTTTTTATGTTGATATATGTAATCAGTGACTGAACTTGCCAATGGGATAAATAAAATTAGCACAGAATCGGCGAGGGGGCAGATTTCAAACCACACAATTTTGTCACCTAGTGTAAATTTGTCCATTTTTTTATAGAAGGGGAGTGCTGTGGCCACGGCAGTTGTTTTGCATCTGGAGGAAGTACAGTGTGATAGATTTAGTTGTTAGTCACCTCCGCTACCACACAAGGACTTGTTCTAGATGAGATTTTCTTTGCATCAGGAAATTGCTCTATTCTGTTTTGAAGATAATGTCATAATGTCTTTAAAGTTTAAGTGAAGAGATGAAATTGGTAATAAGATGTTTTTAAAGCATTCATGCAGTGCAAAACAAAGGGCATGGTGGCCAAGATGAGTCATGCATCCAGTCAAGTGGAGCAGCCTGAAATGGCCTAAAAGGTTGAATTAAAATCACTGTCATCTAAGAGGTAGTCTGTTTGGAAGTATTTTTATTATCTTGTCATGGATGAGAATGGCATATGGGCAGATGCCAAGTCTCTGTCTGTCTGTAATCTGCATACAGGAAATATAACCAATATGTCAACACACATACAAGGGCACCACCCTATCACTGATGGACATTCTAAAGATTAAAAGACCATTAAGTTGATACATTTATAAATAATATTATTTTAGGCTGTGAATTGTATCGATTCACGGCACAGGTGTATGGTTTCACCCCATGTAAAAACTGGTTTATACGGGTGCAATGGAATCTCTGGTTGTAGCTTCAATCTATACAAATGTCAGTCAAGGCTATGATGTCATAACTATGGGAAATCACCTTCTGAAATTTTCATAAGGGTGATTTTTTTATTTTTAAGGGTGGGGTGGGATGCAGTTAATAAATAAGAGTAGTATCTATGAACCGACCCCTTTTGCTTCAGTGAATTTTTAATGAATAAAGATAAAACTTGTAGTTGTTTTATCTTCATTGTTGGCACAGTGGCAGTGATTGTGCATTATCAGGGTTCTCCAGGATGCCAAAATCCGGGTAAAAGTACGCATACTTTTCATTTTTGTATGCATGAAAATTCCAGTGGCTGAGTCCTTGATACGCAAGCTTTTTTTGTCTGTGAAATTCTGTTTTTATTTGATACGAGTATCAATCATGTAGTGTATCAAAGTTCAAGTGGTTTTAATTGGATTAGGTGAAGTCGGATAGGTTAGATCTTAGCAGACAAGGAGATTAAGACACCTGTTAATTGACTGTTGGTGCCTAATGGTCGTTTTGATCAAAAGACTGATTACATGCATGTGTGCTTTGACAAGCATTAGACGACACAGTTTTAATTTATCATATTGAAAATCCTTACACAATGTTTGACATACTTGAATGTTATCGTATACCTTATTTAGAAAAATAGTGCCAAGATTTGAGAATTTATTTTGAATGTCGGAGGAATATGAACTCCCATGTTAATCGTCATAAAATCAGCTGTTTTTCTGTGTCATGTACAGATATACCTTCATTTTCAAGTGATTATCATGTGTACCATTCCGATGGCAACTTTGCATAATTTGTGCCGGATTCATGATCTAAAAGGGTGTGGGTTTTAATCCTACCACCGGACCAGCCTGAGTCACCATCCCAGGTGTGTCCTTGGGCAAGGCACTTTACTCCAATTGCCTCAGCACTTAATAACCTACTTGTGTTGCTGTACCGTAAAGCACCAAACCATAATTTCTTTGGAGCCAAGTGTAAGGCTGTAGATGAGAATGATTCTTGTGAGACTAGCCAACAGAAATTAGTACCGGTAGATGCATCTAGTTTTGGTAAAGAAAACTGAATGCCAAAGAGACAGATATTCGTGGAATCTATCATGGAATAGGACATTCCCATGGGCTGATAAATGAGAAAACAGTGGAACATGATTAGCTTTATGCACGTGGTGTTGTGACTGGAAGGAATAATGCAATGGCAACCCAAGGAACACTGAACTTGCAAAGTTAACATAATCGCACCAAGAAAAAGGGCTGTGGACAATAAGAAAAGAAACAAAATTGATGGGGGTGATGGAGGAAGGTCCAGAACTTAATGATTTAGATCCAAAACCTGCATGTATGGTGTGTTTTTTAAAGATGAAATGACAAAAAGTGAATGGAATATGGTCATTTGTTTCTTATTGTCTTGGAAAATTGATTGATTTGAAATGAAATTAAGCTGATTAAATAAATTAATATAGAAAAGAAAATGTAATCTTTTCCTTGATTCCTTCTAGCTGCACACACAATTAAAGAAAGGCATTGAGAATTGTTAAAGTTGTAACATCACAGTTATCAGCTGCCTTAAGTTTTAATTAATTTAGTATAATTACTTACTATTGCACAATGAATGAGCATTAGCAATCTGGTGACATATATATATATATATGAAACACAACAATACACTCATCATGTTCTAAATTATTGCAAGGGGGGAAAAATGGTATCGTAATTGGGACTGCAGGTTTTAGTGCTGGGACTGCAACTTTTTTCAAGGAAGCTGTCCTGGATTGCAACTTTCAAAATCCTGTGGAGAGCCCTGATTATGACAACGCCACAACGTCATATGCATTAGAACTGCATGTAACAGGTGGGAGATTACCAGCGAATACTGAAAACTGCATGTTTACCATTGTACGTGTACAAGCTCCAGTGTTTTCCTTGATGCAGAAATTGTGTCCTTCACGCATACAATTAGGCAATGACTTGTAAATCAAAATCCTTTGCATCCAAATGGACACAACAGTCCATCGGTGTTTGCTGTTCAAGTTTTACATTATATTTACTATGTTCTTAGTCTTGATACATTCGATGCTTGAAATATCCGATTCATGGAAGACTATGTGCTTTGGTAACTGAAGTGCATAATGGCTACACAATTTTTTGTGCTTTTTCCAATTGTTAAATACCAGTCAACATTAATTTTGTGTCTAGTGGGACTACATTTTTCCATCCAGTCTAAATTTTTTCCAAAATGATAGTCACATGCCCCATTTCCAATCTTGTTAGAAAAATACCTATTGACATGGCATAACTCCATGTAGAGGTGTAATGATTCATCGATGCACAATCGCATTGCAATATTTCTTTCCACCGATGCATGTATTGGCTGAAGTAAGTTCTGTTCATTGTGATGCAGTACATCGGAACTGAGATGTGGTATCAATACAACTTGTAAAATATTGTACGTGATGAGACATACAAGAAATAAATCGAAATTACCTCCAAAATCCCCCAAATTTTTCTATCCTCTTTTCCAATGTCCATAGAAGGATCTATAATCGAAGCAATGATAAAGAATAAAAAATATCCAAGTAATATTAAATGAGGTATTAGAATACATTAGACTTACTGTGGTGCAGAACTCGAGATAAGAATGTAATAAATTGGGTATTAAACTCCCTGGTTTGGAACTAGTATTTTATGAACATTGAAAATGCAAACTTGTGCTACCAGACTGAGTCCTAGTCATCAAGACATTAATCAATTTTTTAGAATTTGTCAAACGGCTTAGTGACCAAGACTATTCAGGGTGCATTTGATTACATGGCTTCATTTGAGGGAGAGTTCTCACAGGGATCAAGTACTGAAGTAGAATGTGAACCAATAGCATTGTTTAGATGGATTGAACATACTATAATACAATAGGGACTGTGCTTAATGTAGTTGCAGTGTGTTGAGAATCTCACCTCTGTTTGCGTGGGTTCAGGTCTTGACTCTGCCAACATGGGTATGTGAGAAAGCTTGCCAGCTGCAACCTCTGGGTCTTCCTCCACCAAATATACTGGCCACCATGTATAGCCTATCATGTGCTAATAAATGGCGTTAAACCCAAAAACTAGACTTTATGCATTTTTAGCCTATATGAGTAAAATATGCAAATAGGCTGCTTATCTTGAGCTCTGGTGGAGTGTGGCCAATTACCAGTCTAGCATAAGGCTGAAACATTTACATGCGTAAATGACTTAGTTTAGTTTACTGCCGGTAAAGATTTACAAAATTAGTAATTGGGTAAACAAACACAGCATGTGGCTGTCAGCAATGCAGGAAGTACACATTCCACGTTGTTGCTTAAGACAACTGTTTAGTTGGATTATTCTGTTAATTCATATCGCAAAGTATGGATGATTTTCAGATAAAATGTGGCATCACTAGGGAAAAGCTAAAGTTGGCGAGAATTGGTTGTACCACATATTGCACATTAGGTTGCTTACAAAAAATTCTTTAAACTACATTATTTACTTTTGAAAAACATGTTCGTTAACAGAACCTTTTGATAAGTAAAATTTTATTTTAAAGAAACATCATCACTGTAGATCCAATAAAAGCATATGTGCATATCCAGGATGTACATCATGCACCTATATGTAGCAGTATGAAACAATATCATGATGATCCAAGGATGTTTTACCTAAATTGTCTGATATATTCAACAAAGACATGTCTTACACACTCAAAGCCTGTCATAATAAGAGGCAAAAGACAATTGCAAGTTGATTGAGGTACAGCATGCAAATTGTCAGTGGCTTACATATAAATAACTGTCTGCTGTAAGTGTAATGTGAAGGTTGGGTGAGGTGGGAGAGGAGTTTCATTTTAGAATCAATTCCATTAAACAGCATATTTAAGTTAATGTATACAGTGTACAATTTTAGACATTTTGTTAAACATTGCAGCTTAAGTCTAGCATGTAAAAATTGGCACTAGTGTTGGTCACCAAGATGTTTGCTTGAAGACTCTAAAGTTTGCTGCATCATTATGCACATTGCAATGTAAGTTCAATATTGCAATGTGCTTCATGTCAAAGTCTCCAACCAACACATATCGTGGTATGTACCATCTTATTTACTATGTACATGTATTGTCATTCGGATCTCACCTGATTTCTTGATAGTTCATAGGTTGAATTCGATGCACTCTTTCTCTGTGCTTTTTCATATCTTACTAAGGTTGAGAAAAGCTATAAAATCAGAGTGTGGCACTATGTAAATCTTCAGATTTTCTATCGAGGTAGTCTGCTTTTGTAAATTCAACACTTTCTGTGCAGCTCAAAATGATGTGATCATGTCATCGATACGATGTCACTTGTGACCTCCTGTGCATGTGTATTGTAACACTATGAACTCCAGGAGAGATTGGATGTAAAATGACATGGTTGCAACTTTTGTCTCATTAAATCTTCAAAAAGAAAAAATCTTAAGCAGTTTTAATCATTGCAATATCATTCATGTTAAAGAAAATGCTCAAATGAACGAAAATTGTAAAGACTTTTTTAAACAGTATGCAGGCTGGAAAACTGATGTGATCTCAATAATTATGCCATACTGAAAAACTTCTCTCACTAAGATACCCTTTTCTCTGTGCTTTTGATCAGAGGAGTGTATGATCTTCCAAATATGCAAATTTAATGAATTTTGAAATACTCATATGGCTGTTATTTTGTGGACAATTAATGACAAGTACTTGTTCCCATACTTTTCTATATAATGACCTTTACTTGGGGACAGATATTTAACTTAGAGTAGTGCAAGAAACTGCACACCAATTTATACATTTTTTAAAGAGATTTTTCATTGCATGGATCCCATGCTATGTGAAAACATGCATTTTTACAAAAAGTTAAATACTGCATCATATTACAAGCGATCATTCTTAAGCCTTGATGGAAAACGTTAACTCATTTACTGTGTGACTGAATAAATTGTGGAATTCAGGTTTTACACCATGACGGTTTCATATCCTAAACAGGGCATGGAGGAGTTGCATATTGTGATGGGATAATGGTGCTTCATAAACACTTGTCATTATGATTTACCTTATAATGTCCTATAAAGGTATAAAGTTCATGTAGCAGCATGTGTCCTTGTGTGAATCACTACCACTGCACAAATTCTGGGCACTAATTCAAGTAAACAAACATCAGCAGATTTTGTCAATTGAAAATAGACATGACTATTTTATATGAAATTTATAAAACTTGTTGAATAATAGCAATTTTTTCTTGTCTATGTAAAAACAACTGTTTTAATGTGTAATTATTTTGGGGCTATCAAATGTACACTTGTACAAGATTCTTTGTGCTTAATCATGCAGTCAGTAGATACATGTATTAGAAATGAACATTACATCAGATCTGTAATTCTGTCACTGTCTTCCTATAATTCTCACATGATTTGCCATAGCATCAGATATTTTACAGCGGGTTGCTTTCAGCAAAGCTCTAGGTACAGAAGGGGGGGGGGGGGGGCTCTTATCAACCCATATAACTCTCTCTCTGTCTCTTTCTCCAGAAGACAGGTACTTATTTAAACTGCTTTTGATTCATTGTGTTTCTTATCTTTCTTCTATGCATGCAATATTAATGAATTTGCTTTTGTCAGTTCTTGAAAGTTGATAGTTCCAAAAAGATTTGTCAACAACAGCATGACCTACGCTTTTGTCACATGAAGGTCCCTTTGGTAGTGTAGCCATCTTATCCAGCCATCTTATGAAAATTTCTAACTGGATCATAATGATAGATGAAAATCATAGGTCATTAAATGACCGTAGGCCAGTGGCATTTGTACATTCATTGATTTTGCTAATACATGTAAGTTTGAGGGACAGAAAATGCCAGGGATCATGACATAGTGGACACATTCTGATTGCTAATCTATGCATACAGTACCTCCTGAAGGGTGTATCTTGACCAAAGTATGTACTGTGCCAGTGTCCACAGGTAAGTGAAATTTATTCTTGGCAATTGTATATCGACGTCAGAACTGTGAGACAGAAATTGTATCATATCTCAATCATGTAGCTTTTTGATGATGTTCTGCCAGAAAATCTGTGACTTTCTAAATGATTGTTGTTATATAAAAAAAATGTGATCCTATATCTTAAGGACTTCACCCTTCTAAACTTCATGTTTTTGTCATATATACTTTTTAAAGAACTTTGGCAACTTTAATCTATTGTAAAAGAAAATATTTACATTTTTTGGAAGGGTTTATTATCCTGAAAATTTTAGAAATGTTTAACATTAATATTTTTACTTTTTTAAAGCTCTTTGCCATTTATCCTAAAGGACGACATATTTATGTTGGAAAGTTTTATATTTCTGACATTTTTCAGAATTCTTTCCTTTATATTTTTAGTACTAAACTTTTGGTAGGCACTATATAGCCAGGAGTGTGCTGACATGCCATTAAATGCTATACATACATACATACATACATACACACACACACACACACACACACACACACACACACACACACATACATACATACATACATACATACATACATACATACATACATACATACATACATACATACATACATACATCAGGGCTGAGCAAATTTTTTTTCAACCACTAGTCCAGGACAAGTGGTTTCAGAAAATTCACTAGTTCCACCTTACTCTTCACTAGTCCCACCTTACTCTTCACTAGTCCCACCTTACTTTTCACTGGTCCCAAAATGGTATTCACTTGCCGAGATTTGATGAGATGTATGTACTTAATCCATAGAAAAAACAAACGAAATAATATACAATATAATTATTTCTTAAAAGAATTTAATTTTTCAAAAACATTGGTTGTTATACATTTGGCTTCTTCAGGTTCATGTATATATGTTTTAGCTGATGGATTTGAAAAAATGTCCATGTATGTGTCTGCCACCTGCACCAGCACTAAACCAGCAGTTGATAGCTGTGTCTTGGTTGAAGTCCTCAAACTCTGGTCCATTTGCGGAAATGTTCATTAGCATTTGTAAACTCTTTTGCTCTTTTGGTTTAAGGAATTCCTTAAAGAAGTCTTGATTAAGTTCATTGAACTAAATCCTCGTTCACACTCAGCAGTGGATGGGCTTATAACAAACATGATTTCTAATAGTTTGCATAATTAACTGAGACTAGGTGGAGTATTCACTAAGAGTGTTCCAAGAATTCTCTGTCTCTTAGTAGTGTCATATTTGACATATTTTGCCATCACAGATTGTTGCTTATGTCTCTTTGGAGAAATAGCTACCGCACACTCAGTATCAGTCTTACGTTTTATCCTTCCACTTTCAAACAAATTTTCCTTCTCTGAATCGCCGTTATTACCTTCCTTGCAAAAATAATTTAGCAAACTCATTTTATCCACAGAATAACTATCAGCTTGCTTGACAACTACTTTGAAAGTGATCATAACATACATTTTCACTTTTAAATACGAACAGAGACAGCTCATTAATTAGTGTAATTGTTTTGCTTCAAACGCAATATCGCACGTGGAAGTTAATCATCTGTATAATCAATTAAAAATTAAAGAATAATTACTGGTATTTAATCAGTTCATAAAAGAAACCAACAGTGATGTCGGTAAAGTACCTTTCATTAATTTAATTACACTGACTCGCTGGATTAAAATCATAGTGAGCTGCTCGTGATAATCTGGCTTGAGTAAACTCAATGCAACAAAGCCGCTTAAAACACTACTAATTGATCATGCTGGCTTTCTTTTGTTTGACGTGTTTTGATTTGCCGATAATTTGGTCGCTTAGCCCAATATGCAGTCAAGCGGTAACAGGATGTAAATGTATACACGAAGAGGGGTAGAATCAAGTATTCATTACGCCCGGAGGGCATGATTGGCCAAATAAAGGTAGATATAGCGATTAAAACACGAAAATAAGGACTAGCCCGACTTTTTTTAAAAAGCACTTGTCCCGGACTAGCGACTTGGAAAATTTTACTTGCCCGACTTCAAAAATGACTAGCCCGGGACGTCGGGCTATGGGATTTGCTCAGCCCTGATACATACATACATACATACATACATACATACATACATACATACATACATACATACATACATACATACTCTGATTGCTAAATACATTTTCTTAGGATTATGGAAAATGTTATCACCTATGTCTAGTCATATTCTTGCAACATATTTTGGTACAGGTAGAAAGATTATAGCTTACATGCATGTACACATACAGTTGTACATGTACACACAGTAATAATTTATTCTAATATGAATCAAAAGTGTTTAGTTTCCATACCAACCAAGACATTTGGGACCATTGTGGAAATGAAAAATATAAATACTTCGGCACTATTTTTATTAATGGTGCTATACATGTACTCGAGGTTATACTTAGATGAATTGGCAAAAAGAGGGAAAAAATCCAGAAATGCGGTGTAATATAGCAAAATATTTTGGTAAGAAGGGTGTCCTTGTGCCTTTTTTTCCCCGTACCTTTGGTGAAAGAGTATATATCCAACCTGTAAGCCCCGTGAAACACACTGTTACATGTATTATGGAACTTAAGAAAACCAGATTTTGACAAAACCAATCTTGTACCATTGTGTTGGTCATTTGCTTCTTCCAAATTTTTTTTTGTTCTTCATATTTGTTTGGCCCACCTTGTTGGAAGCTCTACATAGCAATTACTTTGGCATCTGTGCACATCTGTCCTTATGTCCATGCACACCTGGGATTCACCTCAGTGTTCATGTTTTGTATTTTCTTTTTATTTCAATACATTTTTATCTCATCCTCTTGGGATTTGGAATATAGCTTCAATATGCACTTATCTTTATCTAGCTAAATAAATGTCCTCATTATCGACGCTATGGGGAAGGCTCAACATGCAGGTCATATCCAGCTTCTGGTTATACAAAGTATTATTATATTTGATTTGCCCTCACTTATGAATTCTGGTCAGAATTTACCACTGTGCTTGGTAACTGGCACTTAAATTTATCTTCAAAATACTGGCCCAGCAAGCTGTATTGTGTGTGGTCCCAACCTGTAACCATAATCTCAAGACTAATTATCTCTAATCAGTGCTGGATGTTGTTTTGTGACATGATGTTGATATTACCAATTAATAACTTTTTGACATGGGCACAAACCAGTTATTGTTCCAATATCATTGCTTATTCTTTTTGACAGTTATAGAATTCTTATCCTAAAATAATAATGTGTAGATGTGCAAACAACAGTCAACATGTTCTTAAATAAATGCTAATGAATTATGTTCCATTTTCTACTTTCAGTTTTGATTTTACATTATAAAAGCCATTTTATTTATCCAAAGTAGTATTATGTGATGAATTTGTTTTAGAGGTATATATATATATGTATTGTAGGGGTGAAACGATTCATCGATATATCGATGCATCAATACTTTTGCCATATCGATACATGTATCGATACAAGAGGTGAAGAATCCATACAAAACGATATCTACCCTACACGTGTATACAAGTTACTTTAATCTTCAGCAGTCATGAATAATTATTAGTCGTTTGCCTTCTTCTTTAAACTGAGAATCAATAATGTATCGTATCGAGGCTTTGTATCGTGATTCGTATTGATACGCGGCACAGGTGTATCGTTTCACCCCTAATGTATTGAGTTACATTTCAGCTTTTAGAGGAATGATAAGCAGTAATCTCTAGAATGATTTTATATATCTTCACTTATTTACATGCATATCTTATTTACATGTATAACTACTTATTTACATGTACACCGCTCCCTTGATAACTCGCGAACCTGTTTACAAAGCGAGGTCAGGCGTGGATCCCATTTTTTAAATGAGAAAATACCCCCCAAAAATGGGCCCTATTAGTTGAACATGAAAAAAATCGCGATAAAAATTAGTAAATGAAACCTTGATATATCGTTTGTTTTATTGTTGAAAACTGGTTAGTACCCAGAAATTTTGAATCAACATTATTAAATTTTCAACTTTGAATAAGAAGTAATATTTTGTTCAATTTTCTTTCCAAACAACATTTTCAGTACACAGTAAATAACAATATTCGATGAAATTTTGATCAATGATAATGTCACTAATGCCTACTGGTGGCAACACGTGAAATTTGTGTTTTAGTTCTATCTTTTAATTCAGTTTCAGTGTAATCATCATAAATGCAATATGGCCTCTTGTATTCAAACGTGAAAAATATCATTCAACAGTCACAGCTATGTCCACAAGTATTTCCGTGAGAATCTATTTAAGTGCCAACCGTTTTTTTTATCTCCGACTTGCGGAAGTATTTGTTGTGTTGTTACACTCAGTTAAAAGCAGACCTGCTTTGTATTATCATGTTAATTACGTCTTTTGTATCAAATCAAATAAGGCAGTGGAATAAACGAAAAGTTAAAAGACGTTCAAATCCTACCTGCGTAAGTGCTAGCGGTCACAGCAATGTGTCAGGTCAACTCATTTCAACTGACCAATCGAACACTGTTATAAATATTGTTATGTAAGTAATAAAATTAAACTACCTTAAATTAGCCTACTCATTCACAAATGTTATCAAAGATAGTAAGGCAACCAAGCCATATGAGTATATTTATAACTACTTATTCACATGTATATCTTTACTTATTTACATGTATAACTTTACTTATTTACATATATATCTTCACATATTTACATGTATATCTTTACTTATTTACATGTATATCTATACTTATTTATATATGCAATAAAAAGAAAGATTTCCAGACAACTAGCATTACAATTATGCTTTATAACTTGATCTCTTTCCCACTTACTCATAGTCAAACTTAATACATGATGAAACATTGGTAATTTGACAATACTAGTCGACTTTAAATGTCTGTCAAATTATCTAGTTTGAAGTAAAGCTGGCTTTTCTCAAGCTCAGCAGTATATATTTATGTAACACATGTACTCTCCATTATCTGGAATGTTTTTCTCATAACTTTTAGAATGCAAACATTCAACAAAAAATGATTTATCAGCTATAAAGCTGATAAGTGTCTAGTTATAACACACTATCCCCCTTATCAAGGCACTGAGTAAGTGAGGATAACATAAAAGTGATGTCTTTCAAGTAGAATTATAATTTCATAGAGTTTTGACTTATGTATGAGTGCTCACAATTAGATAGTGGGAAGTGAAAGTTCAAGGCCACATTTATTTAATAATTTGGCATCGAGTACCGTCCATAGTCACATATAAGTTGGATCCAACTGCAAACTGCATATATCTAGATCTGCTGTCGTATAATGCGCCAGCAGATCTGAGTCTATGCAGTTTGTTAGGATTAATAAGTAGAACAAACAACATTGACCATTATTATGCCATGGCAGATCAGGTCTGTGTTGTTTGCAGTTAGACCCGACTTATAGTCAAGCATACCTATGGTATTCAGACAATTATATTCTAGATGCAATTTTCAAAACTGAACGTGCAGGACCCAAAAAGTTTTCTTGACATATACCTGTATGTTGTTTAAGATGCATTTTGGTAATCTGAGGAGTCAATGTGGCTCAGTGGTTGGTGTGCAATGTGGTTAGGAGTCAATGTGGCTCAGTGGTTAGTGTGCAATGTGGTTAGGAGTCATTGTGGCTCAGTGGTTAGTGTGCAATCTGGTTAGGAGTCAATGTGGCTCAGTGGTTAGTGTGCAATGTGGTTAGGAGTCAATGTGGCTCAGTGGTTAGTGTGCAATGTGGTTAGGAGTCAATGTGGCTCAGTGGTTAGTGTGCAATGTGGTTAGGAGTCAATGTGGCTCAGTGGTTAGTGTGCAATGTGGTTAGGAGTCAGTGTGGCTCAGTGGTTAGTGTGCAATGTGGTTAGGAGTCAATGTGGCTCAGTGGTTAGTGTGCAATGTGGTTAAGAGTCAATGTGGCTCAGTGGTTAGTGTGCAATGTGGTTAGGAGTCAATGTGGCTCAGTGGTTAGTGTGCAATCTGGTTAGGAGTCTATGTGGCTCAGTGGTTAGTGTGCAATCTGGTTAGGAGTCAATGTGGCTCCTTGGTTAGACTTTGCAACCAAAAAGGTGCAGGTTCAATTCTATTATCAGATCAACCCGTGGTGGCTCCTGTGATGTGTCTTGGGCAAAGCACTTTGCTCCAATTGCCTCTGCACTAAATAACCTTCTTGTGCTGCTGTGCCGTAAAACATCAATCCAAACCAAACTAAAGACTTCAGAATGAAGTAGTTTAAATTACACATTGGCCAGTGTCAAGTATGTTATTTGTAATTGGGTCCTAAAAATGAATCATGCTATTTAAAATACACATGTGTCAGTAGCAAGTATGATTGTAATTTGCTTGCAAAAAATGAATTTTGCTACTTAAATTACACATGTGGCAGTAGCAAGTATGATTGTAATTTGCTTCCTAAAAATGAATCTTGCTATTTAAATTACACATGTGGCAGTGTCAAGTATGATTGTAATTGACTTCCTAAATATGAATGTTGCTATTTAAAATACACATGTGGCAATTAAGTATGATTCTAATTTGCTTCCTAAAAATGAATCCTGCTATTTGAACTAAAGATTTGTGTAAAAAGTTGATCTGCAGCCATTTTTTTTGTTTTAAGATAATCCATGACCAGTGCTAAATGGATAGTTCTTATACGTGAGGGTCACACGACAAGATTATTGAGCATGTGACAGAAACAATGTCAAGATTTTACGAACATATTGATGGGAGGAAGTGTTGCATCTGGCAAGCACTTACGAAATTTGCCAACAGAAAAGTGATTCTGCTATGATCCTACTCCTAGCTATGTATGTGTATGGTTTAATGGCACATCAGCACAATACTGACTATAGAGTGCTGATTAAAGTTAAGTATTAAAAGTGCTTGTTACCTGCCAAAAATGTTAATTTGGAAACCTGGTTGGTTGGAAATGCCAAGCAGAAAAACGCGTGAACTTAATCTTCTTCAGAAAGTCATATAAATATCAATGAAGCTGTACAGTGTTGTAAATGGATGAAATAAATGAATAAATTCAAGTTTAACTCCACCCCAATATTTTAACGTACTGTAATGCTAGCCACTTGTGTGAGATGGAAGCTTTCACTACATACATGTACATATATATACATGTATAGAAGCTGCTTGTCTTCAGTGCTTTGACTACAATTTCAAAGTCTCAAGCTTACAGACTTTTTACGGAATAGACCTGAATTTACATATTCTCAGAGGAGACACGAGTTATGGTTCTTTGCAATAGGTCATAGATCATATGGTGTGGAAATGCAGTTTGCTTAGTAGTGTATTCATTGAGATGCTCAGAACAAATTGTAAAAGCAAAAAAAATGCAAGAATTTGGTTTAATCTCACAGAAAGCAGAAACTTTAACACAACATACTAAAATTCCACAATTGCCCTGAAACTTAAACTGTTTCACCCTGAATGACCTCTGACCTCTGAAACTCCTTAATGGCTAAAGAAGCAATCCTGGTTGTAAGAGTGGTCAAAGTATTGATTCATGTGTTGGTCATATAGGCATTAATCACTAAAAATTAAAGTAGGTTGCATATTAATTGAACATACATTTACATGTAAATCTGTTATTATCTCCATGCTTTAGCAAGGGAATATTCTGATATGCTCTATCTGTCCATAACCACATCTACACCATTTTGTGGAAAGTCATTAAACTTTGAACATAAGTTGCCTATATGATGAGCACCTGCGAGAGGGGATTGGTTTTTGGGTGCATGCCCTTTGAATCCCAGGGAGAGGGGCTCAGTGGTCAAAAATACAAAATTGCAATTATCACAACAGTTTTTAAAATTAATTTTTTTACCAGACTTTTGAACATGCGTTTTGTAGGAGGAGGCAACACAATATATGTAAAAAATTTTGGGTTATGACCCCAGGGTCACAGTCAGGGGGTTTGGGTTGGTGGTGTTGGTGGGGGACATGTAATAAAAAGCATGGAGATTTGTCATGTGGAAAGTTATGTAAGTCGCTTTAGTTAACTATACTTCAGTACATACCGTATATACTCGCATATAAGCTGATACCAACTGCAAAATGCATAGACCCAGATCTGTTGTCGCGTAATGTGCCAGTAGATCTGGGTCTATGCAGTTTGTAAGGACTAATCAGTAGAACAAACAACATTGACCCTGATCTGCTGGCGCATTATGCGGCGGCAGATCAGGGTCTGTGTTGTGTGCATTTGGACCCAGATTATATGTGAGTATATATGGTATATGTATTTCATGGAAAAGTTGCTGAAACATACATAAACCTTCTGCTGATGTAATGTTGTTACAAACAGATTTTGTTAAACATTTCCAGCATGAGAAGAAAAGATGCACTATACTCCTGTAATTTTATATGATATACAGAAACCACTGGTTGAAGCTCATGACATTCATATACAACCAAACATTTGTTTGTGCACTGCAGATTCTATGGCAACCAAAGATGTTTTAATCACCAGGGTTTGCTTATTATTTATTTGTAGGTAATCACAGCAGCTCAGAAGGAAGTTATCAGACCTAGACGCAACTAGACACCTATAGACAGAGGGATAAACATGGCATCAGAACAAGATGAAGGTTTGTGCAGTGATGACATTATAGGTTGACTGAAGTGACCTTGCAGTTAAATCTTTAAGAAAAAAACATTTCTCATTGACTCCATGGGGAGGCTGCCTGACTCCCAGAATGCATTTAATGTTCTTGGGACTCCTTTTTTTCTGCAAAAATGGTCTGTAAACAACATTGTGACACTTTCAGTCTTTAGTTAATTTAGAATACTAGCAACATAAAATGTTTATATTTTCTCTTATTTGTTAATTCGTAATATTTGTATTGCAGAATGTTGCTATTCATATGGATTAAATTGTTGTGGAGTTAGTTGCCTCACAAAATTCATCAAAAAATGTATGCTTTCTTATTATTTTGATTTATTAGACCAAGTCGACTTGCGGAATAAATATTGGTGTACATTCATCTTGCATGACTAGTATCGGCAAATTACCTTGTTTATATTACACAGGCACAATGCATGCATGTTGCAATATCTATTTCATAGGGTGGATTTTTTGGGCAAAAATAAATATTCTATCAAAAGGTTAGACCCCATGTCACTTTAGGCAAGTTCTATCTGGGTTCAAATACAGTAGGATCTGGTTGGCTCAAACATCTGCTGTGTCTTGCACTGCCCATTCGGTCCTGGCACAATTCTTGTATATTGTATAGAGAAAAGCTGTGGTTGGGTTGAAAATCCCACCATTGAACTCTCTAACTCAATTCTTGGTTTATAGAATTAAAAAACATTTGGATTTACTCATCCAGACTTTAACCGCCAGGTCACTTTATCACAAAAGTCAATCTAGAGCCAGAGGCAACATGTCACCACCAGTAGGTCACTCTCCAAGTGACAGTGTTTACAAGGTTATATATTGGAACAAATAACCAAGGTCGGTATTACTGCTTCTTTTAATGAACCTATCAACAGTTGCATTGAAGTAGAAATGGCAGCCGTTTTGATAAAGCTATTATTAATCTTTATTGCCTTAAAATTAATTTTTTACGATGTTCTGAGCTTATAGCAATTAAATGAAAGAAACTCGTGAGAAAAATTTCGTACAAGATTTTAAAGTAGTTTTGTAGTGAACCCATTTACAGTAAACACTCGGATGTCATTGTTAAGCTGGGCTGTGTTCAGTATAGATTTATGCATCACCTGCTTGGTCATGACAGGATACATGTCATGATTTTTGGGTGGAGATTCAATACATATTGCCATACAGGAGTGATGATACAATATGTATCTTGGTACAGACTTCTACCATGTCCATTTGTCTTTTTATGTAATGTTTGTTGCTGTGTTGGTGTTTTAAGAGTGTAGCTAGGTTTCTAGTACAGTGTATTACCTGAAAATATAAATACCAATTTGCAGATTCTGCATATGGTTTTGTTGCTAACTTTATTAAGCCTTTGTAATTATTTAACTCCAGAAATCTAAAAAAATTTAAGAGGGGTTATGTTTAATGTTTTGTCTGCCATTTTGGTCTTAGCTATGCATTATGGGTGTTGAGGTTTTTACGTATTGACATTAAATAAATCTACAAAGTACCTTTCATTCCTGACTTTGAACTGAAAAATAGAATGTTGAACATATGATTCAATTATCATTGTATATGACCATATTGCCAAAAAAATGGTTCCAATATTTCATCACTGGAACTGGTGATTTATCTTGCTGAGTAGGGGAAACAGTCTGATAATTAATGTCTGGCTGGATAATAATACACAAAAGAACAATGCTGAAATCTTTTATACTTTTATTCATGTATACCGTGATACATCAGCATTGATGTATTGTCATGCTTGCGATACAATATATATTGGGATATTCAGGTGATAGTACAGATATCGATGCTGTATATCGTCACATAAAATATTGCAATGCTGATATGTATTGTTGATCTAGGCATACTGTTAGGTGGCACTAGGCTAGTGCTAGGTGAATAATCCAACAAATGGTGCTAATTGGCAAAGCTAATCATCGAGAGTGATTGCATTCACAGAATAGTTTAATTCACAGAATAGTACGCCAACTGAGACTTGGAGCATCTTTGGGTGAGATGATTCTTTATACGTGAACAACGTTCTTATTAAAATTCTTGCCCTAACAGGAAGAGCATTGTTCGTGAACATTTTTTGATGAGCGAGGTCCACACATACTGATGAGGTGATCTTGCATCTGTTTGGCTGAGGTTGTTATCGCCCTGGAAGCCATATTTCTGATCCAGTTTTGATCAAACTTGGAATATTAGCTTATATCATCAAGATCTTGGATGGATTCGATTATGCGCGAGATCCATGCATATTAACGAGATAATCTTAAATCTGATTAGCTGACTTTGGTACCACTCTGGAGGCGAGACTTCTGATCCGATTTTGATCAGACTTGGAATATATGCCTATATCATCAAGATCCTATACAAGTTTGATAATGAGTGAGATGCACACATATTAATGAGTTGATATTGCATCTGATTGGCTGAGCTTATTACCACTCTGAAAGCCATATTTTTGATCCGATTTAGGTCAAACTTGAAATATTGGCTTATATCATCAAGATTTTGGATGGGTTTTGTTCATTGTGCCTCCAGCTGTTATCAGTTGCTTGTTACAACTCAGGAGTCCTCATTTCTGATTTGATTTCATTCAAACTTGGAATATGGGTTCATGTCTTCAAAATCCTGGACAACTTTGATAGTGAGTGAGATCCATGCATGATAATGAGGTGATTTTGTACCTCATTGACAAACTTCGATACCACTCTGGAGGCCATATTTCTGATCCAGTTTTGATCGAACTTGGAATATAAGCTTATATCATCAAGATCTTGGATGGATTCAGTAATGAGCAAGATCCATGCATATTAATGAGATAATCTTAAATATGATTCTCTTACTTTGGTACCACTCTGGAGGCCAGATTTCTGATCCTGTTTTGATCAAACTTGGAATATATTCTTCTGTCATCACGATCTTGGACTGTTTCAGTAATGAGTGAGATCCATGTATATTTATGAGTAGAATTTGCATGTGATTGGCTGAACTGATTTCCACTCTGGAAGCAATATTTCTGATCTGATTTGGATCAAAATTGTAATATGGACTGGTATAATTAAGATTTTGGAAGTTTTGAACATAAGCGGGATCAATGAATATTAATGAGGTGATCTTGCTTGTGATTGGCTGAGCTTGTTACTACTCTTGAAGCCGTATTTTTTATCTGTTGGGTTTATTATCTTCAGGATTGTTGATGACCAATTAAGAGCATGACACTGTGCTTATTAATTACATCTTTATCTTTAGAAATAATTTTTATCAGGAGATGGTAAAATAGGTAAAATCAATATGAGATAAACTTTGGGAGATACATAGGATGTGTTCTTAAATACTACATAAGCCTGGTTAGTGAAATGGTCAAATATTAAGGTGAGTGATATCAGGCCTGCTTGGGCCTCTTGTTGCATGATTTGACTCAAAGGTTTAATAAAAAGGCTGTTATTGTTGTAAGCATTCTAAATTGTGACCATTCTGCACTCAGTTCTGCCTATTTTCCCACTACTTTGTCCTGTTATTAATCTGGTGTCGGGAAAGAAGTCGCTTCATTCAATAATTTGAGCCATCATGAACCCTGCCTTAAAACAGTTGTTTTTGTAACATATGTAATCAACAGCATTTAGAAAAAATTCTACAGAATGCATCCTCCCAACCCAGATTTCTTTGCCAACTTCTTTTGCTTTTGGCTGTTTGGTAGATGTCAGCCTGGTGAGCAGTGTCAGGTCTACTTGGGTCTCTTGTTTAAAAAGTGCTATATATGCATAGCATTGGGACTCTTGATGGGACTGTCAGAGCTAAAATTATTAGAAAATCTGTCTTGTAATCTCCTGTTTTACAGGGAATTTGAGGTGATGTCAAGATTTCCACATATTAAATGTCTTGTCACACTGATGGCAAAGCTGGAAGTGTTAGGAATACATAAATGCAGTTTCTTATTAAAAGACAGAAGGGAGATCCTAATGCATGACAGAAACAACTGGTATTAAAACGAGGGCAATTAGTGTGCAAAATGCTTTCTCTTGGAATAGCATCTGATAATCACTGTAGAGTGGACATGGTGTCAATAAAGTGGGCGTGATTTACTGTTTATGATGCCAGCAAGCATGTGCTAATGAGTTTTATTGGGAGAGAGTGAATGAGCATGGAGTGTCAATGATTTATTTAAGTTGGTGCCCTTGTAAATAAATGGACATGTTTGTGTGGGTTTTTTTTTCAATCTTCAAATTCAAATTTTAGATAACATCAGCATAATACACCGACGTGCAAAGTTTGTTAACACTGTATATGGAGTGAATCATCTAATTTTCATTTTTTTTTTTCTTTCTTCATATATTATCGGAACCATTGGCAATTTCTTTCTCATCAGATATTTAAGAATAATAATTGCAATTCTTTGATTGTTAGAATGTTATATATTTAGAATAAAAATCGCTAAAATCTTTACATACAAAAGCTGGCAAAAGTCAAGCTTGCTAGTAATAGGAACAACTTGAATGCAGAATGACAGAATTTTGATGAAAGTTAATTGTATAATAAGTATCTTTGTAATTAATATATTAAATGTGCATGAGAAGGGGGAAAGGAGGTATGTTTGGAGTGGTCGCCGAAAACTGATTAAAAGGAGTAAAGATTCGGGACTAAACGATTATCTCCATGCTGTCTCAACATCACGAAAGAAATGGAATATCATCAGCTAGTGATTTTGTTAAAAGCTAAATTCACCTACTATTGGTGTGTCAGCGCACAAGGCACTTTACATATTTCTTTGCATGAGAAACATGGACGAATTAAAATTTTAATATTGACTATGACCGCAGTACAGTAGCTTATATAGCTCAACATCTTTCCTATAAATAAGTAAACGAAATAAACCAGATATAGACTTGACACTAAAGAGAGAGAGATTTTGGATACTGAGAACTGATAGCCTCGAACATCACATAATTTATGCTCAAACAAGAAAATTTAAGCGAGCAAACTATAATTGATGGTGCAAGGTGTTTCTCCTTTGTTAGTGCAGCTTACTTAGCAGAGAGAGAGAGGGATTAATCTTGGAATCATACAAATTTTCTATCATCATTCATTTCAGGAACAAATTTAATTCAGTTTAATTGCAGACAGTTAACAAACTTCCGCTGTTAATTGCTGGGTTATAATTGGGCTGTTGAATATGATGCTCCAAGTAAGCTGGGTTTGTGTCATATAGGTGACACCTTTCCCAAGCTGAAATTGACATCCTCATTTGATTGTAATACTTGTCAATATTTTATAGCAATGTTGACAATGGCTACTGCTTTGATTTCTGTATAACATCCACTGAAGAAAAACAATATCCCAGTCAGAAAGAAAATCCCAGCCCTGCCCCTCTCCCCCCACCCCTTTCACTCCAAAAATCAAATGGTTGCAGTACACACACAGTAGGCCATATTACGTCAGAATCTAGTTGGCTCAAAGTTGTGTATATTCAACCTCGTGAACACATGCTGTTGTTGACAGTGTGTACCACCATTACTGCTCAGGACTTAGTATGAGGTTTGCATTTCAGCATAAATTCAGTGTTTCTATTCTTGTCTTTATTTTAATAGCAGTGGTTGTCATTTGGAATTTAACTGTCATATATCAGATGATTACTTTTTGTTTCTTTGGATAATGTAAAAACATACAATTCCTAGACGTGTCAGTGATCTACTTTCCACTGATCATGATGTAAAATTCTTCGGCTGCATTGTTTAAACTGAATTGGGAATGCACATGAATTTTTGACATCGGCAATAACTGCAAATAGAAGGATTGCATAGAAGCCAATTAACCTTTTCTAAACATACATGTATTGAATATATACCAGACTCTTTTGAAATGGTTTTATTGTCCAAATATATAATTGACATTAAGATGATTGATTCTTCAAATGGTATCCGATTTACTAGATCTTAGATAATATACTGAATTAAATTTAAAGGATTGGAACAAAATCAAATGTGTGCCCCTCTCCTCCCCAAATTTTTAAAAATAAAAAGTCAAATTTGGAACCTTAATTAAGAAATAAAAGCTGCAGTGGGTCATTGAGGCAGATGTATAGAAAACCATCAATAAAACAATAAATTGGAAGTGTGTTGACGTTTTTGTTTCAAAATACATAATATGCTAGTGTACATGAAAAACAGCCTGTTTTTTGCTAGTTGAAAATCTTACAACTATCAAAATACAGCAAGTAATGAAAAAATGTTTTCTTCAAGCCCTTAATTGTAAATCACTCTGATGGTCTTCATGCATTGGCTATTCAAATGTTAATCTGTAATGTAAACCAGCCCCCTCCATGGTGGAGTTGCCTGCCAAGTCACAGTTGTGATTTGTAGGTATTTACCCCTCTACTGTGGAGTTTCAATGCGGCGTAAGTGTGGAGCAATAAAAAAATTGCAAGAGCTGTACTGTAGGTTAGCACGTACTATACATAAACAAGTTAGGCTTGGATGTCAAGAAACCAAATTAGATTTTGTTTTTTGTTTTTATTGGTTTTAACAGCACTTTCAACACGTTATTGACTATATCATGCCAAGGAAATGGGAACTAAGTGCCTTTTCCAAGGACACACTGAGGCAGCCAACCTGGGCTGGCCTGGGCGGGTATCAAACCTCTGACCCTTCCATTGTGAGTCCAGGCCTCTACCAACTGATCTACCGCAGCTCCCAAACCCAGTTGGAGCTTGGTACAGAAAGCAACATACATATACTAACTATACATACTTATTCCTATATGAATATACATGTAGATACCTATAGTTATACCAGATTCAGGTTTGCATCTGCTTGCATCTCATTCATCTCTAGAAGAGAGCAACACTAATGTTTTACCACCTGTTAATTAAGGGCAACTGATTACCTTCCCAGAAGATGTATTGCATGAAGAGGATGAAGCAAAAAAATGTAATTATAGCCTTGGGAGTTTGGATAGGTATTATGGTATTATGATAAAAATGAGAGAAAAAACTTTGTTCACACTTTCTGTTGGAAGATTTGCACTGATACAGAGAGATGGCATTATTATTAAATATTAATATTGTTATTTTCAGCTTCAAGTGGGTGAATACCTACATACATTTGATAAGCAAGTGAAATTATTGCTTTGGCTCGTAAGAATCCCAAAGTATATGTACATGTGTAGTAATGGTTATCCTCATGCTTTTTATAGCTTTGGGGATAATGTGATACCCTCTGTTCATCCATCAGTAAGTCCATCTGTCTGTCCATTAGTAACTCCAGTAACTCAAATTGCTTCTCGTAAACTGGTAGTTGGAAATCCACCAAACTTGGTACATAGGTTGCCCATGTGGTGACCATCTGTCAGAGGTGTGTGAATTTCAGGCTTATCCCCAGAGGTCTTTATGAGAAGATGAAAAGTCAAAAGTTGTAATTACAGTGACATTTTTATACACTTGCCACTAGCCAGATGATGTTGTGATGTCTGTCCATCTGTTGTCATTTTTGTTTCTGCACAGTAACTTTACTTCTATACCATCTATCTTTACTAAACTTTGGTAATGGCTTTCAATCAGAGTAAGGAAGAAGCTTATTGATATGGGGGTTAAAAGGTCACATGTCAAGGTCACTGACTGGAAGAAGAAAAATTGTTTCTGCACAATAACATTAGCTCTACATCACAGACCTGAACCAAACTTTGTTGATGGCTTGTATTTGGGGGGTAAGAAGTCTTTTGATTTTGGGATCAAAAAGTTGGAGGTCAGGGCCACAGTACAGCAGTGGCAAACATGTAATAAATAGCCATGAATGTAACCAGTTTGGGGTTACAACCCCAGGGTTACAGTCCAGTGCAGCGGTGGCAATCGTGATAAAACGCCATGGTGAGCCATGCAACAATCCAAGTACCTATCAAACTTTTGTAGCCATATGGCATCCAATTTAAAATTGTATCTATCCATGTCAAATTTTAGGTCACCTTAAATAATGGTAGAAGGGGACACAAGGTGAAGGTTATAGTTAAGGCAAATTAAAGAGTAAAGTATAAAAAAAAGTATATGGTTATTTGTAACAGTACATGTACATGTATGTCATGGTGTGTTGGGAGAACTGTAAACAGTCATCATCTGCTTCAATCTCTGGCCAGTCATTCAGATTCAATGTTTGGAATTCTGTTTAAATATTGCCTGGCCCCATATTCACTGATATAGGTCCTTAGGCTTCATTTTCTTCAGATGATTGTTTACATTACTACAACTCCAGCCATATCTGATATCTGCATTTATGTTTGTTCGGCTAATAGTTCTTTTACTGGCAACTAATTTTCCGTATTTGCTTGAATGTCAGCATTTTCCAGAACCATACCATCAGCTGAGTTAAACTGCACAGGTCAAGTATTAGACTGGCTACCTGTATGCTCTGAGCTGGTTATTTGTCACTATTTAGATGGCAGTTTAATGTAGGAACCAGTACTCGTGCCGTCAAAAATTAATTACATTGCAGATTTATATTGATAACTAAGTAATTAGAAAGTGTCATATAGGTCAAGTAGGTATTTAGTATATACCCTAGACTATTTCAGCTATAAGCGTCATTTTTAAGAATTTGATTACATGTCCGTTTAAATGGTGATTAAATAACTTTTTGTTTTGCTTCTTTATGGTCAGTACTCTGAAAGATCATTCTATAAACGCCCTGAGAAATATGTATGACAAAATCAGTGTTAAAGTATGTTGACATTTTTAGACGATGTCAGCCAAGATGTGCGATCCAGTGTAAACAGGAGTGAATGTTGGTTTATGATGTCCCAATAAAAGCGCTGCATATTGGAAAAAATTGGAATTACCTCATGTACTGGTAAAGATTAAACCTGACGTCCTCATTGTAAAGTCCATAGTGATTAATAATTTTCGTCTGGAAGTTTTGTGATGACAACTAAGGCGTGTATCATTCAAAGGATCAGTCGTGAACAGTTTTTGGTAAAGCTACTTCTGTATTAAATTTTAGAACAACAGTTAATATTTTATTTAAGATCAGTAAATGTGACCTACCTGACTACATTGACATATACTTTAGTTGCTGGAAGATGATTCTTTATGATCATCAGATTGTAACCACTTTTGGATGTGGCTTTAGTGTTACCCCAATGATGACCAAGTACAAGAAGGGGGTGGGGGTGAGTGAAAGATCACATGTACATAAATGTAAGTTATAATGACAGTCTCAAATATTCTCTGACAAAACTTCATATACGTGTATGCAGGAAGAAGACTCATCATATGCATGATGGCTTTTGCATTCTGATCCCTGGGTCATCATTTGAGGGGGAGGGGTGAGAATGAGAGGAGGGTTTAGGAATATGCAATGAAAAGTATGGGGATTTGCAATGGTGAGCCATTACAGTTTTTCTAGTCAGTGTTTACCATGATGTGCATGCATATAAAACAGTTTACAGCAATACAATTGGCTTGTGGTTTAGTGCCAACAAATGTTGAAGTATGGAAACATGGAAGTTTCTGAGCACTTTTGTACGTTACATATGTTGGATTCATTATTTCCATAGTATAACAGGTTATTAGATGTTATTAAGGTGATTATGATTAGTAAGGTAATACAAATTTACCATATATACTCACTTATAAGTCTGGGTCTATCTAGTTTATAAGGACTAATCAGTAGAACAAACAACCTAAAACCCTGATCTGCCAAGGTCAAGTCCAGCTGCAAACTGCACAGACCCAGCTCTGCAGTCACATAATGCACAGACAGGTTTAGGTCTACCGGTATGCAGTTTGTTAGGAGTATTCAATAGAACAAACAACATAGACCCAGATCTGCCTGCACATTATGCTTCTGTGAGTATATATGGTATTTACTTGCTAGTAATTATGACTATGTAACTAACAGAACTACAGGGATTTGGACTGTTGTTAATAGGATCATAGAATTCCTTATGGAGGCCATCTGGATAGTTTTATCCCAGTTCTGTTGGCTCTGTATAAAATTGTACCGTTGTATGTGTAAATGAATATGTTGCCCCTTTCAAATACTTTTTACATTATAACAATAACTGGCACTTTTGAAAAAGCTATGTAAATTATTTAACTTTTTTGACTTAATTGTGTTATCTACAAAAAAACCAGCAATAAAGTTATGATCTCTCAGTGGTTAGCTGTGTTGCACATAGAGCGCAGGCTCAACATTGTTTGTCTTGTGTCCCCCAAATCTTGACCTTGTCCGCGCTTTTTCGTCAGAAATAAATTGAAAAATACGCCTACAACTTTTCATTAGTGGATGTCCATCCATGTCTCTGTTGGTGCTAGCAGTGTCCAAAGTTGCAACAGGTGATAAAACTGTAAGATGACGATGAATATCTATTTTAAAACAATGTATTGGGCAATGAAAACATTCAGAGTTTGTGATGGTCGTTCGAGTTGCAGTGTAAAGTGTTCGATGGCTGTTAGTGTAATTATTTTCAAGGTTAAAGTCACCCTACAGTGAGGAAGATTTAATTTATTTTGAGGTTGACAAAAGTGACTACATTTATACAAATATACAATTTGTCATTTAATTAATGATTTGTTACTTTGGAAAAAAAAGTAATTTTAAAACATAGGTTTATTATAATAAATGCTGGTAGATAATGAGCATACACTAAAGTTAAAACAGAGAAAAAGATCCAGACTGGAAAATTCTATGGTGCAGCTCATTTCAGGTTAACCAGATAATGTTTTGATGAGTTACTTGAATACATGATCAAACTTTTATTGCAAAAATGTAAGTGTTCAAGGAAAATATAATTGTACAGTGCAGAGCACAGAGTTAAGGTGACATCACTGTTGAAGCAACCAAGATTATCTCATTTTTATAGCACTATAAGTGCATTATGAAGTATTATTTTCATTTGTCCCTCTAAAATGGTATGTGTCCTCCAGATTTGGAGGGAGGGGGACACTGTCCCCTGCCCTTGGGATCCTATGTGCAACACTGGTGGTCAGTGTGTTGGACTCGTGACCAGAAGGCTGTGGGGTCAAATCCAACCCATCAGATCAGCGCTGTATGTCTACTGTGGTGTGTTCCTCCAGTTGCTTCAGTACTAGTACTAAATAACCTTTGTGTGTTGCTGTGCCATAAAAAAACACCAACCAAACCAATAGTTAAACACGATGATCATGTTGGTTGTATCCACCCCCAAATTGTTTTGCAAATTGTGAATGTTTAGACTGTTTATTTCCCTTCTTATTGCACTAAACAAGTGTCCAGACTTAAGTACCTGTAATAGTATTATTGCCCCATAGTAGTACATGTAAATGTCCCACCAAAATTATTAACAATAACATTGTAAGAGTAACAAGATGGGCTATTGATCATGTTGATGGTGATAAATTCAACATATCTTTTTGAAACAGAGACTGATGGCAGTTCACCTGTTCAAAATGTCAAGGCTTGGCTGTTGATCATGTTGATGGTGATAAATTTATCATATTTGAAACAGAGGCTGATGGCAGTTCACCTGTTCAAAATGTCAAGGCTTGGCTGTTGATCATGTTGATGGTGATAAATTTATCATATTTGAAACAGAGGCTGATGGCAGTTCACCTGTTCAAAATGTCAAGGTTTGGCTATTGATCATGTTGATGGTGATAAATTTATCATATTTATTTGAAGCAGAGGCTGATGGCAGTTCACCTGTTTTCTCAAAAAAAAATCTCAGGTTCTCCTTTCTTAGAGTAAGATCTTGAACGGAAAATTCCATTGTGCAGCTCCTTTGACGCGAACAAGAAAATGTATATGTTTTCATGAGTTACTCAAGCTTGATAACACATTTATTACAATAATCTGAGTATTCAAGGAAATGATGATAGTACAGTACAGATGAAATGGTTAAGGTAGCAAAACTGTCAAAGCAAAAAAGATTATCTCATTTTTTAGCACTACTAGTGCATTATGTACTATCTATTATTTTTCTTTTGTCCCTCTAAAATGTTGCGTGTCACCCAAATTTGGAGGATGGGGGAGACTGTGTCTCCTTACTTTGTAATCCTAGGGTGCAACACTGTTGTAATGAGAGTTGTCTGTACCTTTATAAACATGTATCCTTTATATGGTGGTGTCTCCTAAGGCACATGGTTTGTACAACCATGAAAACTCGTTGAATTTGTGGACTTGCCATTACAATTCTTTGAATTAAAAAAAAAAATGGTTTTATCCATGAGAAGTCCTTCAGTTTATTGAAAAAGCTAAATATTTGCCAAAACTCTTGAATTTATCTTAGGGAATGCAAAACATTAAAACTGAATAAAATATGTTTTTTAATTCAGAATTTTTGGTAATTACATATTTTACAGAAATAATGGATAAGTCAGTAAAATGGGATAAAATTTGGTGGATCAAATGACACTTGACACCAGTAGTTACCAGATAGAGTAGCAGCCCTTTGCTGTAATGGCATGCTAATCATCTGCAGATGGTTGCCTAATTTAATGAGGAATGTGACCCTATTTGGAATGAACCCTGTTTACTGTATTTAAAATGAGAGCATAACCCACTTTACAGTTGAGTGAAAGTGTTGTTGAGGGGAACAAACACAAAGCTATTGATGTTTTCAGCATAGGAGAAAGTGCATTAAATCTTATATGATAATATAAACCACAAGAGAATCACATGGCTAAATTTGTCTGCTATAATTTTGCACTCATTTTTTGGAGTATCAGTAACCAGTACAACTGATTTTCCAAGTCTGAAAGTAAATTCAACTTAAAGTGTATAGCCAGGTTTGTATTAGAAACATATGTTATTTCTTCTGCTTTGGTACCTATGTATGCCACGATATTAAATAAAAGTAGGATATGGAGAAAGTTCAGTCTCTATAAGAAAAAATACTCCTTGAAAACTTCTAGAAGTTCTTGAAAACTCCTTGAAATGTCATTGGAAAAAATATCTCTACAAGACTGTACTAACCATGAGGCAGGTTTTATAATACTCATGGTTCTCAATAGATTTCAAAACTGAAGAGTCATTTGACCCTTGACCCTACAATCTGAAGAGTCAAAATGAAAATCTAGAGTCAAAACTGAAATCTCAAAACTCATTGGTTTTTGAGTCATGAAGACTGAAATCTCAATAGTCATTGGGTTTTGAGTCATGAGCTCATAGCTGGGATTCTTCGTTATCTGTAGAGCTAACTGATGTTTTGTAAGAAACAGACAAGCGGACAGTGAGACAGACATGGCCATTACTGATTTTTGTATAAGTGTTTCTCTTTCTAATTATGTATGACTTCTTTTTTTAACTCTTCAAATCATTTTAAATGCAAGAATATGCATGTACCCATACAACTATGAAAGTTATAGATGAATCGAATATCAAATTTTTATATCATAATCAATTCAAATTGATCATGCATTAAACTAATGCATCAAACAACATGAACCAGGCATATTCAGAGGGTTGGAATGATCATCACTGGCAGGTCGTTTCTGAGACTGAGACAGAAAGAAAATATACTTTGAGCCATTGTGATTTAACAGTTCACAAACACATCTAATATAACAAAATGATTCCATCTTGTTATTCAATTTCGAGTAATTCCAAAGCACAAAATAAATCGCTGAGCGTAATGCCTGGTAAATTCTTACTGAATGATACATTAACTAAAACACCCAAAGTTTGAAATGTTTTGCCAATTGAAGCAATTACCGTATTTTGGTGTGTATAACGCGCAGTTTTTTCACCTAATTTTATTATCTTAAGTCGGGGGTGCGCGTTTTATAAAAGAACTAAAAAAAAAAGGGATTTGATGTAATAGATTGAACTCCATCAACTAGACGAACCTTTAAAGGGTCAACCATAAAATCGGAAAGATACAATTTCATTATTGCCACGTTTTCATTCACTATCCAAAATGACCGACTGTTGTTGCACTATGAAAACGGAGCGAAATACCAGTAGTCACGATTTTAAAATGTATTATATCACATGCGTGTTATATGGCAGAACTACGTTTTTTCCACTCATTTTGGGTTGAAAATCGGGGTGCGCGTTATACATCGGTGTGCGTTATATACACCAAAATACGGTAATCGCCAATAAAACACAATTAAAGTTTGTCCACTTACCTCTGACAACTGACTTTGCGAGCCGCTATATTCTCCACAGTTCTAATGGATATAATTTGATGGGCAATCAAACAAACTCCAATATTTGATGGAAAGTTAATCCAATCAAGTCGTAATCGATTCCCTCTTCCTCCATCATAAACGTCAAAGATAATCTCAAAACAATCTGACCTTGATTCAGTTATGCACACCTAAGCGTGACATCAGTGACCTGTTAGCTCTGCCCAGTTCATATTGATTTTAAATTGGTGCGATATTATTGCCCGATAAGGTGTAAACAGTAGTGTAGCAAATGTCGATCACTGGCGCATACAGTAAATTTGTTATGGACAATGCATGCTCAGTAAGAAATTATGCTGGAGGCGAATCAAGGGTTACTAAGACTGATTCTTTGGCCCAAATCAACGTGCGTCATAAAAACTCACAGGTTGGAATTTTCATGTGTCAGAAATGGGTCACATTTAAATTTCAAGCGTTAAAACCAGAGGGTACATGTCTGCTGAGAACCTGGGGACTGTCTAATTTAAACCAGACCACATCTGCACCAGAACGTTTGTCAAATGAACAAAAAAAATTGAGTTCCAAGAACTATATTTTGCAAAAGGTCATTTCACTGCCCAAACTGTTTACTTAAATCTTTCTCTGGTCCCAATGGGGTTTTACTGTACTAGGCCATGTTAATGTTAAATAATCTGTGCATTTTTATACACACTGTCCCTCGCTCTCTCTTGCTCTTATTCAGCTGTCATATTATCCATTTCATACTCTTAAAATTAAACAACACAGTTTTGTCATAAAATGCCTTATTCTACTAAGTTCTGCTTTTTCAGAAATTGTGATGACACCTTCAAAGAAGGGCAAAGCCACCCACATTCGGATTGAGAGACAGAAAAAGAAGCAGTTAAATTTTGATGATAAAGTTGCTCATGTTGGTGGTGACAAAAATAAAGGTCTTGTCATTCAGAAGCAGCAGGATACAGGTAAAACTCCTCTGTTCAGCACAGGGGTATTATCTTGATGTCAACTATTGCCGTATTAGTCCGAGTTTCCTCTGACCCACACACCAACATAAATGTCCAAATATCAAAAATAGGGTGTGAAGGGTCAGAGGAAACTCGGACTATTGCCGTATATACTCACATAAGTCTGGTCCAACAGCAAAGAACATGAACCCTGATGTGCCATTGCATAATGCACTAGCAGATCAGGGTTTTGTTGTTTGTTTTACTGATTAGTCCTAACATACTGCATAGACCCAGATCTATTGGCACATTATGCAATGGCTGATCTGGGTCTGTGTAGTTTGCAGATGGATCCAACATATACACAGATATATACAGTACTGCCACAGGGGTGGCAAAAAACAATTTCCAATCGACTAGAACTTATTATAAATAATGCTGGGTAAATCAGATTTTCTGTCACTTGCCCATATTTTTCTATAGAATAGGAAGGAAAGACTTCCATGCCATTACTTGAAAATCTTCAGCAGCGTAATTGCATATTTTATGCTAACAAATTGACTAAAAATGCATAGCGGGAATTTTTTAATACATTCAGATTACACAAAACAGTTTTAGTCATTTAGTGTAAAGTTGTTAGCATGTGCTCCTGTCATAAGCAGAGTCCATGTTTAATGATGGTGCATTCAATCAATGTAAACTATGCTATTGGGTCAAGTTTGAAATCGTAGTACTTGGTAGCTGTCAGAACACTGACTCAAGTAGAGTCGGATAATCGAATGCACCTTGAATTAGTCTTGGTTATTAAGCCATTTGACACATTCCAGAAGGCATGATTAATATTTTGAAGATTAAGAATCGGTCATGGATTGTAAGTTTGTGTCTTGGGGTGTTCGCAAAATACCCAGTCAGATTTAAAAAACAAAAATTAGTTCCAAACCAGGAAGTAAATTTACCGATAGTTCCAAACCAGGAAGTAAATTTACCGATAGTTCCAAACCAGGGAGTAAAATACCGATAGTTCCAAACCAGGGTGTACAATACCGAATTAACTAATTTCTTATCTAGAGCTCTGATCTTG
Organism: Margaritifera margaritifera; assembly: GCA_029931535.1. Classification (NCBI taxonomy): domain Eukaryota; kingdom Metazoa; phylum Mollusca; class Bivalvia; order Unionida; family Margaritiferidae; genus Margaritifera; species Margaritifera margaritifera. Next base: position 4,326,272 of record JAQPZY010001577.1, read on the forward strand.
ATTATGGCCAAGTTGACCATTTTATGATTTTTCCAGCCTGGTGCCATGATCCCCCTATTTGTTCCTGATAGAATCTTGAAATTTGTATTGACCAAGTTAGATAGGGAAACTTTATATGAGACACGTATGTATGTTGATAAACCAATGTTTGATTCCCACGCTTGTTTCCATGATTTTGAATGAAGGAACTATTTTATTTCATGTACAAAGACTTTAAAGTATGTGTGATTAGTGTCATCATTGATCACTTTGGTTTTCAGCTTTGACATTGTAAATACCTAAAAGGTCTATGGAAAAAATAGACAGGAAGAAGGAGTGAAACCATAAGGGTGGTGGATGGGAGTAGAACTAGTTTTATGCCACACAAAGCTTATTTACAAGATTTTTATTTAGCACTATTTATTTCAGATGATGTGGATGCCAAACCTCAGGTGCAGCTGGGGTTTAACTGTTTCTTAGTGGATCAAAAAACAGGGCAACATGTAGTGGTGAGTACTGTACACAGATGCCTATTACTGTACTGTTCTCTGTACATATATGCCTATTACTGTACTATTCTGTGTACACAAATGCCTATTACTGTACTATTCTGTGTCCACAGATTCCTATTACTGTACTATTCTCTGTACATATATTCCTATTACTGTACTATTCTGTGTACACAAATGTCTATTATTGCTATTCTGTGTACACAAATGTCTATTGTACTATTTTGTGTACACAGATGCCTATTACTGTACTATTCTGTGCACACAAATGCCTATTACATGGCTGGAAAAATACTAAATTCTTCATATATGTTACCTGATCATCATACGTTAGAAGTATGTCAGCTGCCTCCCAAATCAAGCAGAGGGACCAAAAACATGTTAGAAACATCTTGACTATGTTTAGTAACTGTGGTACTAAAAGATTGTCTGCTTGCTTAAAACGGAAGTCAGATGAGAGTAGTATCACCTTGGATATAAGGATATTGATGCCAAAAACCCTGTACTATTCTGTGTACACAGATGCCTATTACTGTACTATTCAGTGTACACAAATGCCTGTTACTGTACCATTGTGTACACAGATGCCTATTACTGTACTATTTTGTGCACATAAATGCCTATTACTGTACAGTGGTCTCCCTCTTATAAGGCCACCCCTTCTGCAGCAAGAAAGTGGCCTTATAAGACGGGTGACCTTTCTAGAGGGGGATCACACAGTTGTGAGAAATAACTACATATAAAGTATAAAAGATGTAACTAATTTTTATATATTTTATATTTTCATTTAAAAATCACAGGAATATTATCTGGTTAAGGACTCAATATGATAAAACTAATATCAATGAAATTTTTAAAAAATATGAATAATCATGAATCGTGGTGCAAAACTACATTGTCGGTAAATTCTGGGCACAAACATTTGGTTGTAACTATCCCTGTACGTCCGTCGATTCCGTCTTCCCACTCAATGCAGTTGAATGTATATTGACGATGTTTATTTGAATCTTTCTGACTTAAAATTTCTCCGTAGTTATCAAAAGACTCTCCCTCTTTTCGTTTAATTTAATTGCTTTCACTTTTTGTTCTAAACTGAGAATGTCCGACGATATTTTGCGACAACTTAATCCTTCGCGGGCATTCACGCGTGAGGCACAGTGTTTACAACGGAAGTGAGTCTGTCACGTGATAGACTTTTTTTTCTTCTTCCCCAGTCTGGTACCTGGTTATTTACATTTCATAATCTATTAGAGAGAAGCCACAAAGGCTAACATACCATTTTACTATCTGGCGACCGGATGTCACGCTGACTTGAGCTGAACAATGCTGTGCTTCTCAGCGGTTAGCTTTTGTCCTCTTGATAATTATCGGTGGTATTAATAGCCAGTAATTATCAAAGTGACAAAAGCTAACATCTAAGGAACACATGGCAGTAATTGGATTACTTAACTCTTTGTAAGGATTAAAGTTACTTTATTGGCATGTTGGAACAAAATGTCAATGTGTTGAATTGAGAAATTAAAAAATATTATCGAGATTTTACTCTGTAAACAACCATTATGTGGCCGCTCGCGGGGGTAAATTTGACCGCTTTTGCACTAAAATGCTGGCCGCTGGTCGCGTTAGAGGGGTGGCCGTCCTTGAGGGGTACTTCTGAACACAAACTCGTTGGTGCCAAGGGATTGTGGCCGTATAAAGCGGGTGGCCGCTGGTCAGGGGGGCCGTTCAAGAGGGGGACCACTGTACTATTCTGTGTACTCAGATGCCTATTACTGTACTATTCTGTGTACACAGATGCCTATTACTGTACTATTTTGTGCACATAAATGCCTATTACTGTACTATTCTGTGTACTCCGATGCCTATTACTGTACTATTCTGTGTACACAGATGCCTATTACTTGTTGCTCAAAAAGGAAGCCCCCCCCCCACCCCACCCCTGCAATCTCCCAAAACACAAACACATTTATGGATGATACAGTGACCACTTCTAGGGGTGGCATGATGTATAAAACCTTGTTAAATGATGATAGTTTTCTTGATGATCCTGAACCGAGATTCATACCCTGACTATCAATGCCTGATGATAGTAATGCTGTATTTCAAAATGCTCTGGAAAACTAAAATTTGTGTAAGTTTTGCAAAGAATAATTGAAATGTGAAGGAAATTGGTTTTTGTGCTTGCAATTTTAGAGCAAAGATGCAAAATAACATTTTAGAATGTGTTCTAAGCACTTTTGTGTTTTTAACTTTGCTTTTATACAGTATGCACTGATCGTATAGACCAGGCGTCGGCAAACCTTTTAGAACTGCTGTGTCAGGTCTGCTCATTTGTATAGGGCTGTGTAGAATGCTGCGTGCCATGAGGCAAGTCATATTCCAAAAGACTTTACACTTTTCAAAGAATCTGGTGTGCCACTGTTGGCACAGGTGCCATAGGTTGCCGACATCTGGTATAGACTATCTTTTACTTGTTATGGTGTACTTGTCACCTAATTACACCCCACTTAACAGTGTAAGATCCAAGTGTTACAGGTGAAGTCAGGTCTGTGCTCCAATGTGATGTGGTTATTAACCTGTGATAGATGTATGACAGGCAGGGTTATCCCAATTTTTTGCCATGACTTCACATGGTTTTTCTAGTTGGATTCACCATGCTACACTCATACTGATGAAGAGGGATGCTGAGTGTGGTTCAGTGACAATATATTGATATAATATACGATATGAAAAAATGGGGTGGTTATAATGATATAGTTGTGTTATTATGCTGTGTGTCATGATACAGGTTTGCTGGCAAGACCTAGCTCTAACCAATGTGTTGTGTGTCATGATACAGGTTTGCTGGCAAGACCTAGCTCTAACCATTATGGTTCTGCTCTACAGTTATTACGTACTTCTGAAAAAGGGACAAATATAAGGTGAAGTTGTTTGCATTTGCAACATGAACAGTGGAGAGAATGTTGGAATACCTCTATGCTACTTTCATGCTACTTTCATGTACTGTGACTGACATTTCTTTACATGTGATAATTATGAAAATCATGCACTATCTAAAGCAGACAGCTGATCAAAATGGCTGCTCCCATGTGCTTGAAAAATGAGCCTGAATTAGTCCAAAGTACACTAACTTCAGCAGTTATTGAAATAGGGAAAATGAATTTTGCCAGCGTATGCAATACCAGCTTCTCAAAGTACAATAAATGAATTATAAAATATATAAAAAGTAAACAAAAATAATGAGCTCGTTATTTTGCAATTTACCTTTGAAGTCCAGGAAGTGAAAATGACCTAGTGGAGCTAACATTTTTTTTATATGTGCACATCTAATGTAAGGCCAAGCTGTAGACTCTCCAACCCAATTACATCCATCAATCATACACCAAAATAAAGGGAATTAAAAATTCTTTTAATAATACCTAAGATGTACAAGGTCTTTTCTAATTAGCCAGGATTACCAGTGAGGAATCTGGAAAATTCTTTTTCTGTAAAAATCAAACCCTATGCAAATTACGAAACTGTAGAGCAGAACCTTAAGACAAATATGAACATTTGTGCAATTGCTTTTCTCTATTTCATATTAATTTGTATGATTTCCTCAATAAAATGGTACATTATTATTGATGTTATGTGTGAAAATAAGCTAATGATGCCACTTTTGCTCTTATACACTATGCCTCGTGACAGCATTATGTGTGAAATATCCTTAATTAGAAGGAAATTAAAAGTCTTGGAACATAGAAGTAAAATCAACTTAAATTAAAAACTGTTGGATTAAACAAAAGAAAAATATAGGAATTTTTAAAAAAAATTCCTTTGCAATAAAGTTAAGGAAAAATGAGGACAAAGCAGATTCGCATGCTTCTATATACTGATGTTAGAACAATTAGGAAACTTTGTACCCTTTGACCTTTGACATCTGTGAACCTGATCTGTTCCATCCCTGTTCAGACAGTAAAATTTATGAGTGATATCTCAGAAATAATTACGGTAATTTTCATGTTCCTGTCTTTTAGCATAACATTGGTTGCTATGTTGAGAAATTGCAAGGTGCATTGTTAAAATACCTTACTTTTTGCCACTGTATGGCACTGTGCTGTGTGTCATGACACAGGTTCTAGCTCTAACCATTTTGCCCATGTATCATGATACAGGTTTGCAGGCTCTTTTCACTGTGCTTTGTGTCATGATACAACCACTGATGTATATCATGATACAGGTTTGAAAGCAAGACCTAGCTCTAACTGCTGTGTTGTGTATCATGATACAGGTTTGAAGGCAAGACATAGTTCTAACCACTATGCTGTGTATCATGATACAGGCTTGCAGACTAGACCTAGCTCAAACCACTATGCTGTGTATCATGATACAGGCTTGCAGACTAGACCTAACTCTAACCACTATGCTGTGTATCATGATACAGGTTAACCACTATGCTGTGTGTCATGATACAGGCTCACAGGCTAGACCTGCTGTGCTGTGTGTTATGATACAGGCTTGCAGACTAGACCTAGTTCTAACCACAATGCGGTGTATCATGATGCAGGCTTGCAGACTAGACCTAGCTCTAACCACTATGCATGATACAGGTTCACAGGCTAGACCTAGCTCTAACTGCTGTGCTGTGTGTTATGATACATGCTTTAGGGCAAGGCCTAGCTCTAACCACTGTGCTGTGTGTTATGATACAGGCTCACAGGCTAGGCCTAGCTCTAACCACTGTGCTGTGTGTTATGATACAGGCTTTAGGGCAAGGCCTAGCTCTAACCACTGTGCTGTGTGTCATGATACCAAGAAAACAAGCTGTTAGTCCTGCTTAATTTGAGTAGCCCAGAGAAATCACATTGATATGAAACTCCTAGCTTTTTGTCTTCCCTTTTACTTTGCAGTTAGTAAACTCCTTAATAAATAATTTTTTGTAAGTTCAATAATCAATAATTAGTCACCTTTGTGAAAAAATATTTATAATACTGTTTCATACCGATCATTTTAGTCAAGCAAGGTACCATGACACTATGCATTGGCATCATGACCCTGTTTTCACACACTATGACCTTTTTACCATTGAAAATTATATTTCTGGATTTTTCTGTAAATTATTATATTTCAAATCCTGTTGTGGTTTTCTTAATGGTCAAAGACAAATTATTTTATAAGCTGTGGACCCTGCCTGTGTGCGTTGGAATACTAAATACCATATTTAAAAGAATGAAGATCGCTTATTGGCTGAAAACATTTACCGAAAAATTAACATAATTATTTAGAAGAATCCTAAGTATGGTTATATTGTATGCATTAGTAGGCGGCTTGAGCCTAAAACCATTTTCATTTTGTCACTGTCGCCACAGAGATACTAATGGGCTGGATTTTGATAGTGGGCACCTACAAGAGAATTTTTCTAAAAATGAGCCATACAGCGTATTATTTTCATTGTTGTAGAAATATACTCATGGATAAATCATTCATAGGATATTGGCATGTTTTGTCAGTCTTACCAAGGAAATAAAGTTTTTTTGCAAAATATTAACATTACGATCGATAGGATTTTAATTAGTCATCTGTGCACTATAAAAGGTATACAGTACAAGTTGTTTCCTTTGCTTGAGACAATAGACCAGTGAAGCTTGTCTTCATGACCGGCTTTCATTATCTCATTGGTTCATTGGATGATGATTCATGACAGCTTATCCATTGATTGACATTTGATAAGCGTCCAAGTGTGCAGTTGAGTCTTGAAACAAACCCCATGCCAACCATTCTGGTAGCTCCTTGGTTCCAGGCAAAACACATGGTGGATGCTGATAGAACAGATATGTTCTGAAAACTGAGAAAAATCATTTGAAAAAAGTTTTGTTGTATTGACAGGAAAGCAGAAAGTTGAAGTTCTGGTACGTGGAAACTGCTGATTATCTGGACCAAGTGACAACAGCTTTCAACTTCTTCAGGGAGCTTCTCAAACCTGAAAACTTTCCTAAAGGTAAAAATTAAGATGGCAGCAGGATGAGTCGTTTAGTCAAGTTATAAACACAAGAACCAATGCAGAAATTTTCGAGCCAACAAGTGCAGAAAAAAGAGCATAAAGGATCTAACACAAGTGCTCATTTCATACCAGATTATTTAAGTAATTCCTCTAGTGTCGGATGAAATAAGCAAAATTGTATGATATTATACTTCACATTATAAGGACACCAATTTGTTAAATAAAAGTCCCAAAAGTAAAAGGACACCAATTTGTTAAATAAATGTCCCAAAAGTAAAAGGACACCGATTTGTTAAATAAAAGTCCCAAAAGTAAAAGGACACCAATTTGTTAAATAAAAGTCCCAAAAGTAAAAGGACACCAATTTTTTAAATAAACGTCCCAAAAGTTATTGTACATTCAAGTACCTTTCCTTTTTTCCAAAACAAAACCCTCACCATCAGTTGCTATTTGGACTTGATTATTAGAAATACATTCCACGTGTGTCAAGAAGGAAGGAAGGAATACTTACTTTTATTCATTGAGATTTTACAAGGAAAACAAGGTGCATGTCTTGAATTCTGTAATTTATTTGATGAGCAATTAAAAATATTTTTGTCTTGCCTCAATTAGCGGATAGTTTGATTTACAGACCCTGAAACGGGTCAGTTTACCAAATCTACATTTTATATGCATTTCTTTTGCATTCAATTCATGTTTGCATTTCATCTATTGTCTCGTTTTTCGTTTATGGTGTCAAAAATGCATTCAGACTTTGCATTTATCACTTTCATTCATCATTTCCTTTCAGTTTCACTCACTTGGAATGATATTGGAAATTCTATTTACTGAAGTTGAATTTTCCATTTTCGAGGGTGTTACTGTAAATAGATTGAATTATAGCTTTCTTATCTTGCCATATTAAAAGTCTACTTTAATGAAAAAGCATATGCTTAAAATGCAAAAAAACAGTATTGAATTTATGATAAATTAAAACGTAACTGCAACTGCAATATGTGTAAAAGTATAGTTTTAGGGTATTTGTCAATAAATTGTATTTCTTATTTTTTTTTGTTCAAATAAAGATTGTACAGATACAATGACTGGTGATGATGTCATCACATCAATTTTGGTTGCTTTTTAACTCTACTGGTCATAGACCAGGAGAGCTTATGGGATGGTCTCTTGTCCATCATCCGTCCGTCTGTTAGCACAAGTTTGTTATTGCTACTCCTCCTAAACTACTTGCAGGATTGCCTTGAAACTTTACACACACATTCATCCCATGGTCTAGTTAGTCCTGAATGAAAATGGTGCTGCCGGACATCGAGCATGGCCTCCTTAGTGGCCATCTTGAAAATCTTGTTATTGCTACTCCTCCTGAATGGATGGTCATATCAACATGGGGTTTTCACTGAAAGATTTTTCATGATGTCTAGTTGGTCCTAAATGAAAATGGTTCCAATCTGACGTCCAGTATGGCCGTGATGGCAGCCATCTTGAAAATCTTATCGCTACTCGTCCTGAGTGAATGGTCATATCAGCATGGGGTTTTCACTGAAAGACTTCTTATGATGTCTAGCTGGTCCTAAATAAAAATGGTGCCTATCTGACATCCAATATGGCTGCTATGGCAGCCATCTTAAAAATCTTATCACAACTCTACTTGGACAGAAAGTCATATTGATGTGAGGTTTTCACCACAAAACTTCTTATGACGTCCAGTTGGTCTTCAATGAAAATGGTGCAGATCTGATGTCCAATATGACTGCCACAGCAGCCATCTTGCGTCAGTCTCTTCAAGGGACTCTTGTTATGCCTGCCTTGACAAGAATGCTGTCATGGTTTATAAGAGGGGAAGAATTATCATTGTAAAGAATCTGATCCTGGCTTATCGTGCGAAAGGGCTTTTGACCTTGGAAATTTGACAGCAGCTGAACATAATCAGTTTTCAAAAAACCAGGTGCAAAATTTTTTAATTTAGCCACTTGCCCTGCAGGGCAAGTAACTTAGAACTTTTACTTGTCCTGCAAAAAATGTTACTCATCCTATACTTAAATGTAATTTTGAAGACTGAAAACCTAAACTTCATCTATGATATTTGAATGATTTGGCATGGTCTGTACATTTAGGCTTTTCTAATGCATTTTCATGCTCTACACACTGTATGAGGTTCTGAATTTTATCATGAAATTTTAATGATGCTTTCCTAAATTCACCCCTAAAATCTGCAACTAAGGATGAATTTGAGTCTGATATTGATGAACATTTCCAACAAACTTAACAGTAACACTGTAGTCCATCATCATTATACTCCAGTTAATCAAATTTGGCAAGCCATGACAAGAATCATACTGCTTTTTTTTACATTTTTTATTTTCACTGCTTATATTTTTAGCTTGTCTTTTTTTTCTTTTTCTTATCTCTCTGCCAACTATAAAAAAAACTTTTGAATGTCTGACATGCATACTATTCAGATGATTATAGGTGACATCCACTGATGACATCTTTGTAAGAATAACCAGTTTGCAAACCACTTTATGTTGTCTGGTACCATTGCTCAATTTCTAAATGAACTGCACTAAATGCAGAGTTTTTGGTAACCAGTCACTGAATTTTAAACACTTCTGCTCTAAATGTAGGAAATGAAAGAGTATTCCTGGTGTATGGGATGCTTATGTTAATCTGATTTATGTTAAATGACATGAGAGATAAACTTTTAAAATTATGTTAGTCTGCATATGGCTGACAGGGACTCATTACAAATGGATACTCTTGTAAGCAAACAGCAACAAACAATGTTATTTCCATCAATTATGTTAGTCAGCTGAGACAAATTCTGAATAAAGAACACTATTGATTAGAGAAAACACATCTTTTTCTCATTTTTGTTTGATAATTGGCTTAAAATTGTACTCGTCCGGTCTGGCAAGTGTCTTCAAAAAGTCACTTGCCCTTCCTCACCTGTCATTCATAAATATGAGCAGAGATGGGTGGATTTTTCAAGTCCTCAAATCCATTCATGAAATGCATTTGTGATCCCTTCCATTTTTGTTCATCAATCTGTATTTTGCATTTGCGCTCTCCATTTTCTTCAAAATGTAATAGTAGTAGTGTCATTTAATGGCACCTCAGCACAATAGTGGCTATACAGTGCCGACGAAAAGTAAAATTCTAAAAATGTAAAAATGAAGAAATGCACAAACACCATAGGAAGATAAACCCTTAAAAATAATTGTAAGCATGAAGAGCAAGATAGAATACAAAGGATAAATATATTAAAATTCTGTAAAAGTATATAAAAAATTTAGATAATGGTAATATATTCATAATTTTGATGCATTAATTCTGCATTCCATTTGTGTTCATCCTGCATTCCGTTATCATTTCACTGGCAAATTACCCATTTCAGGATCTGTTTGTGTCACTTTTCCCAATTCTGGTGACAATGTCAGCATTGTCAACTTTGCATATGTTTTGTGTTAAAAGTTTGGAAGTTCAACATACATTATAGTACTGCATTGTGTTCTAAATGACTCTTCTGAGATTCTATTAATAACATAAGAACACTAACTTTTCTTTCAGCAGTTATGTTGGCCAAGTGGTTTATGTTATCTTGGATGGATTTCAGTCCTTCCATGACTGTAGCATAGTGTCCATTCTATTTACAAAATATAGTTGGAATTACTAGTAATAGTAACAAACTGTATGGTCTTACTAAGTTAGTAACAAAGTAGAGTCACTGCCTTTTTAGGGTTCAACTAATTATATGGAAAAATGGGAACCAGTCTAGAAATGGGTGAACATATATATATATATATATATATATATATATATATATATATATATATATATATATATATATATATATATGGGTTTGAAGGACCATGATTGGTTGACAATGAAAAGTAAAATTTTAGTGGAAAGAATCTTTTGAGAGCTTATCCTATTTGTAACTGAAGAAACAGAGACAGCGTTTTATTGATGGAATTTCAGTCCTTTTACAGACTTGACTTTGGAACACTGATTACTGAAATTAGCACCTGATTCTTTAGGTGCAGAATTGAAAACACGTTTCAAACACATGCAGATAAAAAAAATGCCGCGGGACATATGGTTTTCTCCACACAAAGCTTGCATCAAGGATGGGTCTATACTGAGAAATATAAGTTTGAATGTGAGCATTCAGAAATTTAAAGTTATTGAATTTTTAATATTATGGTGTTTCCATAGGTTTGCTGTGGGATTTGAATTAGTACCATGAATTCTATGCGGGTACATTTATAACTCAAGGGAGACTACTAAAGTTAGGAAAATGAATAGGCCTTATAATAATATTCTCCCTTGGTTAATGTTCCATGATGGTAATACTTGAAACAGTATTAGAAAATGTTTTTAAAAGGAAATCACTACAATAATTCTTCCAATAATGTTCCAGATATTAATATAAATTCTTTAGTGACATATTAAGAAAAGCAAAGTTTATAATAATATCAAGATTATTTAGAGCAATCTGTTTACGATAGTAAATATGACAGAGAATTTCAACATCTCTGGAGTTACGTTCTTACATCTGATCTTGCATAAGGCTGCAAAACTTACATGTGTAAATGGTTTAGTGTGGTTCAGTGCCTGTAAGTGTTTACAAAATTGGTAAATGTATAAATGAACATGTATGTGGCTGCCAGTGATGCAGGAACTACCCATTCCAATTAAATGATAAATTTCCCCATCTCTGCTTAAAAGGACTGTTTAGTATGATTTTTCTGTTAATTCTTTTCTTAAATTATGTATGATTTTCACATCGCTAGGAAAAAGCAGAAGTTGACTATAATTGGTTAATCCACACATTACACATCAAGCTGATTTACTGATAATGTTGACTTCTTTAAACTACTCTATTGATTAGTAGCATTTTATTTTTGTTTAAAAAATCCATCTCAAGTTTGTAAGCCACTGCAGGATGTCTTAGTCATTGTAGAGCCTACAGAAACATCTCATCGTCATTTTCAAGCAGTACATTCGGTTGCATTATTGATTTTTTCATCATGGATCAGTATGTAGCAGTTGGAAACAATATCATGACAATCCTTTGAATGTTTTGCTGAAATTGTAAGACATGTTCAACAAAGACATATCTTAAAATGTAATCCTGTCCTAATAAGAGGTAAAAGATGTACAGGAAATAAAACAATTGCAAGTTGAGTGAGGTACAGCATGTGCATTCTATTGGCTGTTAGCTGTTCAGTAAGCCTAATGGGTAAATGGGTGGAAAGGTTGAGTTTCTAGTCATTTCAATTAAACGTCATTGTTCCAGTACAGGAAATGAAACAATTGTAAATTGAGCGAGGTACAGCATGCAAATTCTATTGGCTGTTAGTTGTTCAGTAAGCCTAAAGGATAAATAGGGGGAAAGGTTGAATTTCTAGTCTTTTCGATTAAATGTCATTGTTCCAGTTACTGTAACCTATGTACACATTTAGAAATGTTGGTAAACATTGCAGCCTTAATCTTGTGTAAATTAGTATAACTGCAGCCCTCCAGGCCATCAGTATTCTCAATTCTTTGATTAGTGCTGTATCACAGTGTATCTTAGCATAATGAAATGTTTTTAGAGTTATCCAATATATGTTATGGTGCTGTTTATAGGGTAAACTTTGTATTCTGTATAGATTCAGATACAGCAAAATATCGATTATCCAGACACATCGGGGAACATACATTTCATTCGGATTATCCATTGTCTTGATGATCACATTTTGGTAAAAAGTAGAACTGTATCTGGATTAAATCCATCCAATGATTGTTCATTTGACTGTATATATACATATATCAGTAATTAAGTCAGTATTAATATTTTGTATACATTTAATGTCTATAAAAGCAGAACAAGTACAAATATATATATATATATTATAGACTATCCAAGATGGAATGATAAAGTAATTGTGTTGGATGGTGATTTTATCTTTGGTCTTGTGAACAAAAGTGTCAGATGGCTTTGATCAAGGTAAACTCAGCCTACATGGATTCTGTTCTCACCTGTGCCAGCAGGTGATTGACTTTTATTGCCCATTAAGTCAGTTTTGATCATTGACCGATATGTAAAGATTAAACAATGGCTTGTTTTACTTAATGGTAGCACATTATTGTAGGTGTTAATTTTGTTTTTTGGTGGGGTGGGGGTGGGCTAACATTTTTTCTTCCCCAGTTTGTTCTTGGACATAAATGAAATAATTTAAAATGTCTTTGGATGGCAAAACTAAAAAATGTTTGCCATCCAAAAACATGCAGAAAATACATTATGTTGGCCCTGTGACTTTGTTTCATGTTGCATCAAAGTTTGTCTTAAGATATTGATGATCACATGATGTTATAGAACTGATAAATAGAAGCGATATGTGATAAATGAGATCTTAATTATATGATATATTTCATACACATATATGATAAATGATATTATAATTACATGATATATTTCATATACATATATGATAAATGAGCTCATAATTATGATATATTTCATATACATATATGATAAATGAGATCATAATTATGATATATTTCATATACAGATATGATAAATGAGATCATAATTACATGATATATTTCATATACAGATATGATAAATGAGATCATAATTACATGATATATTTCATATACATATATGATAAATGAGCTCATAATTATATGATATATTTCATATCCATATATGATAAATGAGATCATAATTATCTATTTCAGATTATGTTGGCTTCATAAAGAAGTGCATGAAAATGATGCAGAAAATAGAATACAAGATGGCTCGTAAAATTTACCTGGAGGTCAAACAGCTGGAAGAGGATGAGGCACCACTCAGTCCTGGTATGTATTTCAAAGTAACAACACCACCATGGCAACATTTAAAAGAATAAATAAAATATTCACTGATTTTAAATGGGATGAAGCAGCAGGCGAATTTATTAATACACCTTATCGCTCTCTTTAGCACCAACAGGGTTAGAAAAATCAGAGAATTGTCCACATTACACAAAACTTTAGATTTTTTTTGTTCATATTTCAGTGAAAAATTGTTGCAAGAAACATACAATTTTACATGCACAGAAACATTTTAGAAAAACATTTCTGAGCATTGGGACAAGATTTTTCTACCTCTGACCATGGTTGAAGTTTAGGCAAATTTGCTTTGGTTTTTGGTTTTATGGGGTTTAATGCCATTTTTTAGCACATGATAGGCTATACATGGCGGCAGCAAATTTGCATTGCAGTGTGTGTATTCAAAAGGATATAAATTGTTTACATTTTATTAAAAAAAACTGTGCTCTTATGTCATATATATTCATTATTTCTGCAATATTTCTCTAATATTTTTTTACCATTTTTTTTATGGGTGGAGTGGTGTTGGGGTTTACAGGCAGTAGCAACATGTAAGATGAAACTTGGGTATAGCCGTTGGTAAAGAATTGTTATTTTTGTTGAGGTTAAAGTTTGTTTTTACCTCATTTTCTCAGAGTTCAAGTAAGCTATTAGGTCATTTCTAAATTTTTGAGTGAAATTCTAAAAGGGAAGTCAATGCTTCAAATATTTTACGTACTTTAACGAAGATGAAAAAAAGCTGTGCAGTTTCATCAGTATTTTCAAAGCTACTTTATACTTTTTCCTATTGGATATGCACTTTGTTCTAATAACCAATGATGTAGTTTATTGTAAATGTTTCTTTGCTTGTCAGTCTTTAGTATTCTAGAGTCACACAATATAAAGATATTACTTTTTTAATTTTTTTTTATCCCTGTCTATTACTCATAGACTCGTACAATATGAGAAACTTCAAAGATCTCTTTGAGACAGGTAATTATACAAAAGACTTCCAACCTAAAACTGAACTTGGAGTGCTTTGTCCCTTCACAGCCTTAAATACCTCCATTTCACCTAATACCTCAAATGTGACTGAATGTCGGCGGAATTAATATTTGGGTGATGAGTATATGGCCTAATGTTTATGATTATATGTGTAGAGAAAGGTGAAAAATAACATTTAATTATTTTCATCACTTTCATCTTTACCAGTTAAGGATACGGTTGCATATTAATTGCTTTTCATTGTTTATACTTTATACTGTAGAAATTCTGAACGAGGGTTCTGTTCGCTTTTTTAACAAGGTATCAAATTGCTTTTTAGTGTTGATATTTAAAATGTAGAAATAATGTAGATTAAGAGTTTTGTTTACTTTTTTAAAATTTCTATATGCAGTGATATTAAGAAGATACCTTGAACTTGACACATTTTGAATAATAATCATATTCTGCCATCATTTTTCATCGCGGATTTGGTTGGACATGTAAATATTTAATGCTCTTAATTTATACTTAATCATGCTATATGTTTTGGGTATGCTTTGGCTTCAGAAATATTCATACTTTAACTAGAGTTCATTTTCAGGAAAGTTTTACTGCTTTGTTTTCTCTTGGATAGAGTGAACCTTTTCACTGTTTTTATTTAAATAGAGATATTGTTTGTTTTGTTTTTTTACTTCAGAAAGATTAGTCGTACTGATTGTTGAACCTTTCAAAGGGGTTAATGAGGAATGTACAGTTTTAGTGTTTGTTGTCAATAGCCCATCAGTAAAAAAAACCAATCTCCTTAAATCATGAAAATTGACATGAATTTAGTTTATATCTTTGTCAGCAGTCAGTATTTTCCTCCCCTCATGCACGCTTGTATGGCAATTCTATAAATTTATCTATTGTTATCCCTTTCACCAGCTTAGGTGTTTGAATGGTTAAGAATTATTTCTGTTTTAAAAAGTTATATTACATTGAATAATATGTACCAAAATGCAGGCAAAAAATATGGTTAAAAAAGCACTTCAAATTTAGTATTATTAAAGGGCTATTGTTGTCAGATGCTGGATTCTGTATTTCAGGTTATTAGTACTTTGTAATATTTCCAGATGAAGCCTTGGAAAATTATAACATTTTATGTATGTTGAAAATGGTAACATTTTTTGTATGTTATATTAAAATTATTTACGTTTGTAAGTATACTAGATTTTAGTGTTGGGAATCAGATGAAATTTTAAAGGTCAGTGATTGATTAATCAGTACCGATCAAGCATTGATTTTAAGTGGTTAATGATAATTTCTGTATTTTTCATGCAAACTTGGTCACATCATTGCCTTTCTTTTGGATTCTTAGTTTTCTTTTTAGCCATGCTTGTCAATATTAATGAAACCAAGTTTTTTATATTACATGTAATGTTGCGTCTATTACTGCAACATGGTGAGAACATTCAAAGTTAAATGTATAGAATTTTTTCACAAGAATAATGCAATAATCATTTGTAATTGATTATGGAAAATCAGAATTTAACACTTGGTCGTTTGGCTCTGCTGATTGATCTTCAGTTATTTGGATTAATTGTCACACATCTATTACATGTACTGTATATACTTGAGTATAACTCTGATCCAACTGCAAACTGCATAGACCCAGATCTGCCATTGCATAATTTGCCTGCAGATCTGGGTCTATGCAGTTTGTTAGGAGTAATCACTAGAACAAATAATATAGACATTGATCTGTTGGCGCATTATGCGATGGCAGATCATGGTCTATGTTGCTTGCAGTTGGAATCGACTTATATGTGAGTACATACAGTGGTCATTTTATTAAAGTCTTAAGAAACTGTCAAGTTTATCAGGTAATATGCATTATCTATATTTTCATCTTGACCTATGCCTTTGAGGGGAAAAAGGTGCTACATATAATATTGCTCTGTTTTCACCTTGCTTTTATTAAACTTCATAACGATAGTGACCACTTAAATGTACTGTCTAGTAAGCAATTTATATTTTATTATAATAAAAAATTCTGACTGACTTTGAAAATGTCAGTTTTAAGGTATATCTTGGCAGACTAATATTGTTTTATAAAAGAGCGTTACATTTTCACGAAAGTAGAATATTTATAGAATGTTGCCTGTGAATGGGTATCACTTTTCCCATCACAGCATTGTCAGTGATGTTGTTAGGTTTTTCAAAGTTGCATATCTTGTACATCAGTTGTTGCATTCAATTGAAATTGTGTGGAATATTCATGCATAAAGTTTGTCCCTGAATGCTAGGAGTTCTTGTCTCACGAATTTGAGCAGAAAGCTACTGTATGTCTGACAATGCTATTCACAGACGAGACACAGTGTTCAATTGAACCCTTGTATTTTAAAGCATGTTATTATTGAAAGCTACTGTATGTCCGACAATGCTATTCACAGGCGAGACACAGTGTTCAATTGAACCCTTGTATTTTAAAGCATGTTATTATTACTCTACAAAAGCACCTTGTCAGGGCTGAGCAAATTTATTTTTCATCCATTTGTCCAGGACAAGTGGTTTTAGAAAATTCACTTGTCCCACCTACCTTTTCACTTGTACCAAAATTTAAATCGCTTGTCAAGATTTGATGAGATGTATGCACTTTAACCCATAGAAAGAGCAAACGAAAGTGAGTCGTTCGTGAGAATCTGGTTTGAGTAAACACAATATAATGAAGCTGTTTAAAAGACAAAAAGCTATCATACCAGCTTTGTTTTGTTTCGTGTGTTTTGATGGGCCAGTAATTTGATTACTTAACCCAATATGCGGCCAGGCGCTAATAGAATGTGCGCATGTCATGCAACAGTTATCAATGACACCGATGGCAGGTATGGTACAGGATGTAAAGAAATACATGGAGAGGGTAGAATCAAGCATTCAGTGTGCCCGGAGGGCTTGGATGGCCAGATAAAGGTAGATAAAGTTGTTATGGCATGAAAATAAGCTCTTGCCCAACTTTTTTTAAAGAGGAAAAAAGCATTTGTCCCAGACTAGCGACTTAGAACATTTGACTTGCTCGACTTTGAAAATGAATATTCCGGGACATCGGGCTATGGGATTTGCTCAGCCCTGCTTGTATTTTTAAAAAAATAAATACCTTTATCTTCACTTTTGCTGTATGACAGATTTTGATTTTACAAATTAAAACTAAGTTTTTATAGTATCTTGATATTTTATGTTAGAACAGTACTTCACTGCAGACATGCTGGGTATGTAAACTGTTGGTCATGCCAGTATGCAGCTATATCATTTGTTTATAGTTTTTTATACCTGAGTTATCTCCCCTGAAATATCCCTGCCACTGAACTTTAATTTTGGCTTTAGTGGTACACGTTTCAGGCACATTTTATTACATATATATTCTTGCCTAAATTAATTCATTAAAGTCTGGTTGTTGCGTGTGATGCTTAGCCTCGTTTTTTTTTTGTATAGCAAGTGAAGTTTATCATTTTTTGAATTGGCATTATCAAGAAAAAAACAAAACAAAAAAGTCTTGACAAAAAATTCAAACATGTTTGAAATATCCAAGTTTTCAGATAGTGTTTCTAATTGTGACTGAAAAGTCCTTCGAGCTTAATAAGTTGATTTGTCACTGGTTTCACTAAAATTCGTAGAATTTCTCGTCACATTGAGAATTTACATTATCGTGCTTATTGTGCTTTAGACATTATCAATATTTTTGTCATGTGTAGATAGTGGAAAGGATGCAAAATCACTTTTTAGTTTTAAAATTTATTACAGGGAAACCTTTTTAATCTTGAAAAAAGAGTTGAAGAAATCCTCAAAATTTCTTCAAAGATATGGCAGTACTTTTTGATGGAAAATTCTAGATTTTATGAATGTATTTTAATCCCTGATGTATGCTGAATGTTCTGTGATAAAATCATTGTTTCCAGAAAAAGAGATATTCAAAAATCTCAATTTGAACAAGAAATTTTTAGAAGTTTATTGAAACTGGATCCTGCATGTGCATGTCAGTAGGAAATAACACTGTACTTAAGAAACGAGAGGAAATTGAAGGAAAAATCATTGATTTTATTTCAGAGTTTATCTTTTTAACTTGAAGAATTCTTTTTGATTTACAAATATACATAATTTATCTGTGATTATTTCTCAAAACTCACTGGTTTCTTTTCTCTGTGATGAACTGGAAATTTTTTAATATTAAATTGTTGCAAAAATTATGCAGAAGAAAAAAGATAATGTGATTACATGAAATACAGTAAGAAAAAGAGGAAACAAACTTAAATTGAAATGAACAAACAAATATGTGGATTGTAAATCCATGAATTAGGTACAAATTAAAATCTTCTTTCCCAAAATTTTCTATTAACCTTTCATGGGAGATAACAGTAAATAGAAACAATGCCATGCAGTTAATTCATACTTGTTGAATGCATATTTGAGGAAGAACATTTTATTTTTGTTCAGAAAGTTAGTTTTTGTGGGAAAGAATGTGTATGTGAGAAAAGCTATTAATGAAATTTTTGGCATGAAGTAATTAGCCCTGCATGGAGTGTTAGTATAAAATTGTAGATAAATTTCTTTCCTCAGTGGCTTATTTTTTTTTGGGGGGGGGGGGGGGAGGTCACAAAAGTATATATACACACTTGTGTTTCATCAGCCTTAAACAGAATGGTTAATTCTAAAATTAAGTGTTGAAATGAAGGCAGGGGTTGAAATATTCATTGCCTGGTAGCCTGGGACAACTTAAAATTAAAACGACACAACCAGATGACTCAAAGTCAAAGCCAGCTGGACAACCAGCTTTTGCTGGAAATTGTTTAAAATATGTATGTTTGCTATCATGCAAAATCAATAAAATAGGCTCTCTGCATGAAATGACAGATAAAAATAGATCTTTTTGCATGAATTTTCACATAATTTGCAAGAACTCCAATGCTTAATTTTGAATATTGAGTAATTAAATTGGAATTATCTTAAACATTTTTAATCGGGCAACCAGATTTGTATAGTATGGTTGTCCTTGGGCAACCATGTTTTTGGAAATTTGTTCTACCACAGAAAGGGGAAAATTTATAGATTTGTTTTTAAAATAAATATAAAAACAACAGTATTCGAGGTCAGCTGCCAGTCAAGTCAATTGTTTTGTGATTCAAATGAATAGTTTTATTGTTGCATCCATTGTCATGCTGTAGCATTTACTTAGAGTACAGTGGTGCCCCTTGTATAAGGCCATCCCTTCTGTTGTGAAATAGTGGCCTTTTAAAAGGGGTAACCTCTCATGTAGGGGGCAAATTGGTTAAAATGTACTATTTTGGTGTTTGGCAGGGTTGCCTTATACAGGGGTGGTCTTTCTTGAGAAGTAGACTACTGTACTGTTTATGGTTCTGATTCATTTGTGTACAGGCTATGCAGGATTAGTTCCCAGGTATTATACATTATGACTTCATGATTTGATTAAATAGAAGTGGTCTGAATTGGGAGATAGTCTTATTTTAGTGGATGAAGTTGCTTGTTTACAGAAAAGTGTTGTTCACAAACCCCTAGTCAGGGTAGGGCGCTGGTTGATTGTCAGGACATTTTAAGTGCAGTTAGATCTTTTCTGAGGGTATACTTTTTTGAAAGAGAGCATTTTCATGCACTCCACTGGTGCATTCAAGATATTATTTGCAGTACCATATATACTCGCTTTTGCTTTCCTAATTAGTGTATTGAAATTAGAATGGGAAATAATTTTTCATGGTTCATTATAATGATAATGTTATCAGTAAAAGTTGTTTTTAAATCATGTAGCTACAACTCAACATTATCATCATTATCATCACCTCTACCATCATCATCATCATCATCGGTATCATTGTCAAAACTTGGTCTTGTATTTTTGTTTTTCATTTTTACTTTTCATCACATTAGCATTATTCTAAGAAAATTTACTAACTTTTGCAATATGTCTACATTACACTGCCATTTATTTTCACATTTTGTCAGCATTTAATTTGACAGTATGGCTACATTACAGTCCTGTTTATTTGCACATTTTGTCTACATTTATTTTGACAGTATGGCTACATTACAATCCCATTTATTTCTGCATTTTGTCTACATTTTTTTTTACAGTATGGCTACATTGCCATTTATTTTCACATTTTGTCCACATCAAATTGAATACACAGTTTACTGGAGTTCTTAACTAAGTTTTTTAGCAGTTCAACATTCTGTTGATTTTCACCTTTAAATTTCTTCTGACTCTGACCCTCATTATTAAGTAATATTTCAATTCATAATTGGCCAAACATGGCTTGTATTGCAGTAGCCATTGAATATAACCTACATTGCAGTAACCATTGAATATAACCTGCATTGCAGAAATTCATTCAGATATCTGGCCCACTTGGGCCTCTTGTTATGATTAGTATTATACGAGTTTCAGTACTGAACTGCTAACACCGTAATTGGTTCAATAGTTCCATTAGTAATATTTAGACTTGGACATTCTGCTCCTCTACCCATAATTAAAATCAAATTGAGTTTATATTAAGTCGGTTATACAGCCATTCCTTGTTACGTGATTCCGTATACAATATGGTACCGCTGTGGACACCTTGTCCAATATTAAACCATTGTATATGAATTGGTTTATTAACTGTATGACAATATGGGTTGAAAGAAAACAACATGAAACTTACTATTATATCTTTATTTTCTTCTTAAAACTTAAATTATTTGACAAAATTTGATTATTCCGGCTTTACTGCAGTTCGGTACATGTATGGTTCTCACCATACCGTGGTCTGGTACATAACTTGATTGGTGGTTATAGACCCCAATCATATAACATGAGTTCTACAGAGCTTTTGTACCGACTTAGATTATTTCTTTAACTGTGCTGAAAATTACAATCAACACTCGTCCTGTTTTATCTATTTTCATTTGTTTTTAATCAATTACAACACCTGATAGCAATATGAATTATTCTATATTTGTGCAGATTTCATGGATGGTCGATTGTGGTAGGAGAGAGATTTTTTATCGGAAGTTGTGTTTTCTTATCTGTTTGCATTTTCTTATGGATTGAAATAAATAAGACAAAACTAGGCAGGTAATGTATTTTTCATTCACTACAGAGTACATAAAACCTGATTAACTTGCTGCTTGACTAAACTTACATTTCAGTATTTTATGTGTGGGTATTTGTTGCTGGGGCTAGAATATTTCATGCATTTATTTGTGGACATGAAATGAAATATTTTTGTTATATGTTTTGGGACAGCAAAAAAATAAATAATTTGTTGGCGTTCGAAAACAAATGGTAAATACGGTAACCTGAATGTCCAGGCAGGTAAACAAGGTAAAATATAGCTATGATGTTATCTTTTATTCATGGATTAAGTTTGATGGATGGCAGATAATGAGGGTGGCAAATCGGCAAAGGAAATGGGACTGAAAACTTTATTGCCAGAAATGCAAGTTGACAATAGAGCAAGTGGCAAAATTTTGTGATTGAGCTGCTTCATTTTGGAATGGAGTGTACGGGGCCAATGTCTTAATGATGATATGTGCCTTGAAAAGGATCTGTTCAGTTCTCTTGCAAAACCGACTTATCTTGCTTCATAAGTTTGCTTTACACTTTCTACTCTATGTTGTGCATTGCAAATGCAGGAAAAGGAATGACAGCTGGTGATTTCTTTGGTGAGTATGGGGTAGATTAAGATTATGTATTGTTGTTCAGTGTGACTTGTGGCTGGTAAATGTTTTTTCACCTGAGTCAAGGTACTTTGGATTCATAATTATGTATAGGGTGTACATTTTTATGGATTTCTGATCACCACAAACAGAGAACTTGAAAATTCGACATGAAAGGATCCATCAGGGGGGAAAAAATGGTCCGCTGCAGAAACATGGAAAATTATATCCGAAAAATACATGAATCCAAAGTAGCTGCTATAACTGGCTGACAAGGGAGAGAATATATATGCCCCACCGCTATAACTGGCTGACAAGGGAGAGAATATATATGCCCCACCGCTATAACTGGCTGACAAGGGAGAGAATATATATGTCCCACCGCTATAACTGGCTGACAAGGGAGAGAATATATATGCCCCACCGCTATAACTGGCTGACAAGGGAGAGAATATATATGCCCCACCGCTATAGTGATAGGTCATATAGTGTTACCCTTGTTCATATGTCTGTCTGTACATATGTCCAAGTTAAGGTTATATTTTGAAAATATTGTCAGATAAATATTTGTGTTTACAATGTAACTTCAGAAAGGGAAACTAATTAAATCCTTGCTTGACATAGTCTCGGGAATCGTATAATAATAAAAGTCCATCCATCTGTCCATCAAAATTAGGTTTCCACAAAATAACTTTTTCTGGGAATTGTTGGATTTAAAGGAAAAATGGTATGCAGCTTTATATTGATGAGACCTAAAAAGAGTTCAATTTCCACTGTTTCATAACATCATAGACAAGAGTTATGCCGTTTGCCTGTCCTCCTGACTTTGGTTTCCACAGCATTACTTTACTGAGGATTGTTGGATTTCAACCAAATGGTTTCCACAGCATTACTTTACTGAGGAATATTGGATTTCAACCAAATGGTTTCCACAGCATTACTTAATTGATCAATGTTGGATTTCAACCAAATGGTTTCCACAGCATTACTTTATTGAGGAATGTTGGATTTCAGCCAAATGGTTTCCACAGCATTACTTTACTGAGGAATGTTGGATTTCAACCAAATGGTTTCCACAGCATTACTTTACTGAGGAATGTTGGATTTCAACCAAATTTAGTATCTGTCTTTATATTGATGAGACCATGAACGAGTTTTATTTCCAGTGGTTCATAACATCATTTACAGGAATTAAGCTTACCCAATGGCCAATCACCTGACTTTGGTTTCAGCAGAATAACTTTATCAAGGTTTGTTGGGTTTTCAACCACTTTTGTTATGGGGTTTTATATAGATGAAACCTTGAATGAGTTTGATTTCCAGCATTCCACAATGTTTGCATGAATTACATCCCCAGATAACCATTCTCCTGACTTCGATTTCTGCAGCAAAACTTTACCAACATTTGTTGGATTTCAACCCATTTTGGTATGGATCTTTGTATTATTGAGACCTTGAATGAGTTCACTTTTCAGCTGTCCATGACATCATTTACAGGAGTTATGCCCCCTGATTGCCCATCCTTCTGACTTTTGTTTCTGCAGTGTTACTTGATCAAGGATTGTTGGATTTCAACTAAGTTTGGCATGTGCATTTATACTAATGAAATCTTGAATGAGTTTAATTTCTGGCATTCGTTCCACATTGTCATTTAGAATATTTATGTTCCTTGATTGCCCATCTTCCTGATTTTGGAATTGCTGGATTTATACCAAATTGATCATGCACATTTATATTGTTGAGACCTTGAAATCTTTGGATTTTCAGCATTCCTTGTCATCATTTAGAGGAGTTATGTCCCCTGATTACCTATTCTTCAAACTTTGGTTTTGCAACACAATTTCATCTGTTTAAGACCCTGCAATGTTGTGACCTTAAGATCCCAGTAGTGACTCTTGGCTGTTGGTGCATCTCCAGTAGTTGGTAGTTTATGACCTTTAGTAAGTTATTTCATTAATGCTAGAATGAATATTAGTTTCAATATTTCGACCAAGTTAAAATAAAATTTGATCCATGGAAATTATTATTATCCAAATTGTAAATAAATGGCATTTTTAAAAACTTTTTGCTTGACTTTATATATGCTTTTCAGGGAAATATTGTTCAGAATCAGATATTACCTCCCTTTATTTATTGTCTATTAGAATGAAACTAAAGTAGAAATCTCCTGACTGTATGTGCAGTCCAAATTCATGATGCATTTGATTCTATTTTAAGACATCATGCATAGATTTTCCATTGCAGCCAGATGTAGCATTATAGTTAACTATAAATGTTAAGGACACTTTCTTGTGCTGCATTCAAAGTTACAAACCAAATCAGGTTATAGCCATTTCAGTTACCTTTCATTGGCTTGCCTACAATGAAAAATATCACTACATATTAATGTCTGCTGCATACCAAGATGGGATTACAAATCTGGTTGGTTGTACCTTTCCAGGTATGAGGCTATACAAGCAATCAGGCACGTAATTTGTCACTCATGTGTCTGTTTATTCATTCCCACAGCCAGAGAGAAAATGACACATCTGAGTTAACGTACCTTGTATACCCCCAGCCCAGTTTTTAGCTAGTGTATCAGTTAGACTGGTGTAATGGCTCAATGCCCATAATTTGGGAGTGCTCAGGGCGATCGTGACAGAAAACCATGGTTGCATTTCTGAATTTGGGGCTGGTTGTAATTGGAAAGATCACATGATATGTAAATTGATGCATACAAATTGGGACTGTGGAAAAAGTGGTCTTGTTTCAGGGTTGGTTGGAAGAGGAAGTTGGAGTGTAATATGCATTTTTTCACATCTTACATGATTTATAAAAAGAAGTAATTAATTCTCTACTCTAAAGTGCATTTACTTATTAAATTTTTGCAATATTAACATAAAAATTAGCACCAAAAATATATCGATATTCAAGATTGTCAAAAATATATTGATATAATTGAATGTTGTTTAATGAGATATTTAATATTCCCCAAATATAATATCCACCAATATTCACTTAATAAAATGGCAAAATTTTGGGCACCACACGTATAAAGTTGTGTAAATAAAACTATACATTTACTTGATCATTTGCTATATCCCTTCTGAATGCAGCCTTGAAACTGTTTTTGTTTTAGCCTCTGACCTCACTAGATTTACCGTGTATAGGCACTGTAAGATGGAGACTATTGACCGTAAAATTAGTTGATTACATCTGCCTTAATTTTAGGTTATTATTAAATCAGTTCCTTTGAATCATTAGTAAACCATTGTTAATATAACAAGTATATGGTTTCCTTACTGTTTATTTCTAGGGCCATCCCTATTTTCATAACATTCATAAATGATCTTCCAGTTTATATTAAGCAGAAACTGATATGCATGCCAATGTTAAAACAATTTATCATCATAGAAAACTCTCAGATGTCAAAAATACCATATATACTTGCATACGAAAAGGTTCAACTGCAAACTAAATAGACCCTGATCTGCCATCACATAAGGCACTGGCAGATCAGGGTCTGTGTTGTTTGTTCTACTGATTACTCTTCACAAACTGCATAGACCCAGATCTGCTGGCACATTATGCGACAGCAGATCTGGGTCTATACAGTTTGCAGTTGGAGCTGATTTGTATGTGAGTATATATGGTAAGCCATTAGTCCATAATTTGGTTTGAAGTTTGAGCCTCCATCCTGCATGTGACTATAAATGGTAAAGCATTTGTCAATTTTTCTCTGCAAACGGTTGATTTTACTAAGTTTACCACTATTTTTTAGCTCTACTGGTCATGGACCGTAAGAGCTTATGGGATGGTCTGTTGCCCGTTGTCTGTCCATCCGTTAGGACAAGTTTGTTATTGCTACTCCTCCTAAACTACTTGGAGGATTGCCATGAAACTTTACACCCCATGGTCTACTTGGGCCTAAATGAAAATGATGCTGCATAGACATCCAATGTGGCCACCACAGTGGCCATCTTGAAAATCTTGTTATTGCTGCTCCTCCTGAATGGATGGTCATATCAGACTTCTTATGATGTCTATTGGTCCTAAATGAAAATGGTGCTGATGTGAAGTCCAAAATGGCCACCATGGCAGACATGTTGAAAATCTTGTTAATTGCTACTCCTCCTCAATGGATCGTCATATCCATGGAGTTTACACTAAAAGACTTCGTCTGCTATCTACTTGGTTCTAAATGAATATGGTGCCAATCTGACGTCCAATATGGCCGCCATGGCAGCCATCTTGAAAATCTTATTATCACTACTCCTGGATGGATGGTCATATCAGCATGAGGTTTTCACTAAAAGACTTTTTATAATGTCTTGTTGATCCTAATAAAAATGGTGCTGATCTGAGATCAAATATGGCCACCATGGCTGCCATTCTGAAAGTTGTTTTTTCTCTACTTCTCATGAACTGATGGTCATATCAGCATGGGGTTTTCACTAAAAGACTTCTTATGATGTCTAGTTAGTCCTAAATGAAAATTGTATCAATCTCAAGTCCAATATGGTGGCCATCTTCAAAATGTTGTTATTGCTACTTCTCCTACATGGATGATCATATCAGCATGGGCTTTTCACTAAAAGACTTCTTATGATGTCTAGTTGGTCCTAAATAATAATGGTGCCGATCTGACATGCAATATGGCCGCCATGGTGGCCATCTTAAAAATCTTGTTATCACATCTCTACTTGAACAGAAAGTCATATTATTGTGGGGTTTTCACCAGAAGACTTCTTATGATGTCCAGTTGGTCTTAAATGAAAATGGTGTCGATCTGAAGTCCAATATGGCCACCACAGCAGCCATCTTGAAATTCTTGTTAATGCTACTCCTCATGAATGGAAAGTCATTATCTTGAAATTATTATCTCTACTCCTCTCCAAATGGATGCCTATATGAACATGGGGTTTTTACCAATAGACTTCTTGTGATACCTAATTGGTCCTAAATGAAAATGGTGCCAGTCATACATCCAGTATGGCTGCCATGACAACTGTCTTAAAAATCTTGTTGTCACTGCTCCCCCTGAATGGATGATCAGTATGACATAGGGTTTGCACCAAATCCTAAGTGAAAATGGTGCCAGTCATACATTCAATATGGTTGCGACGATGACTGTCTTAAAAATCTTGCTGTCACTACTCTCCTAGAATGGAAAAGATTTCTAATGATGTCTGCTTTTTTCCTAAATGAAAATAGTGCCAAGCTGACATCAAGTATGTGCACCACAGCAGCTAATTTGAAAATCTTGTTATTGCTGAAGAATATCAGAGATGGTTTCAACACACAACAGTTAAAACAAAGAAATGATCTTATCTTGAATTTCTGGAAATTCTTTTTGCCCAGTGGAGTGTAATTCCCTTCTAGGGACTCTTGTTTAGTTTTAAGCAGATTGTCACTTGAGCTGTAAAAATTGGTAATTGTGTTAGTCAAAATCATATCTGTTTGCAGATGGAATCAATTTTGTTCTTCACAGTGAAACTCATTTTGTTTGATGAATATATTTTTTTCTTGTCAGTTTTCTTGCCTGTCCCTAACAGTGTAGTTTTTAGCTCTACAGGTCACAAACCAGGAGACCTTATGGGATGGTCTGTTGTCTGTTGTCCATCATTCATCATATGTTTGTCTGTTAACAGAAGTTTGCTTTGCTACTCCACCTAAACTACTTGGAGGATTGCCATGAAACTTTACACACACATTCACCCCATGGTCTAGTTGGTCCTAAATGAAAATGAAACTGCTTGGACATCTAGTATGGCCACTACAGCAGCCATCTTGAAAATCTTGTTGTTGCTACTCCTGAATTGGTGGTTATATCAACATGGGGTTTTTGCTAAAAGACTTCTTATGATGTCTTGTTGGTCCTAAATGAAAATGATGCTGATCTGATGTCCAATATGGCCACCGCAGTGCCCATCTTGAAAATATCGTTATCACCATATTGACATGGGGTTTTCACAAGAAGACTTCTTATGATGTCTAGTTGGTCCTAAATGAAAATGATGCTGCTTGCACATCTAATATGGCAGCCACAGTGTCCATGTTGAAAATCTTGTTATTGCTACTCCTTCTGAATGGATAGTCGTATCAACATGGGGTTTTACTGAAAGACTTACATGTATGATGTGTAGTTGGACCTAAATGTTTGGTGCCAGTCAGACATCCAGTATGGCTGCCTCAGTGGCCATCTTGAAAATTGTGTTATCACTACTTCTCCTGAATGAATGGTCATATCTGCAGGGGGTTTTCTTTTTGTCCAGTAGAGTGGCAGTCTGTTCAAGGAATTTTTGTTTCTTTATTATGCCCTAAGAAAAAATTCTACAAATAGCTGTCAGCAGGGGCATCCATGTCCTGTTGACATATTTCTAGTATTATGAAAAGATCACAATATTCTGTTGTGTCATGTGAAATTTACTGTTTGAATCTTTCTTTCAGTGTGTGAATATTCTGTACAAAATCCACTGATATCTTTCCGCTTTTTTTAAGCAATGCTAATTAGGTCTTTTATGTACAAGTCAAACAGTCACCTGACAGTCAGATGGAACAAGGTCTGGGTGGCAGAAATACAGAGACTTAGTGTGGACAAGGGAGATATTTACTCAAATTTAGCAAAACGAGTAATTTATTTCCTGGTCTCAAATCTGTTGAAATAAATCTTAAACACACTCATGTTTTAAATTTCTAGTTTTTTGTATAACTGCCCTTCACTGCTCCCATATCTGTTGCTACCCATTGCGGTAGCATGGTTACATCATCAAGGTCAGCCATGAAAGTCCTAATACTGTAATTAGTCTTCAATTGTGATACATATGTATTAAAAACGGAGTTGAAAATTGACTTGCCCAACTTGAAATGCTGAGTGAAAATTTCAGTGGTTGAGTGATTTTTCAAGTCTTTCACCCAGTCGCCTGATAGGGCAACTGCTGATTCAGGTCTGACCAGTGTTGAGAATATTGCTGACTTTGTTCATTGAAAGTTCACATTTTCTACTAGAAGTTTATTTTCCATTTGTTTGATCAAGCTCATACAAGCTATTTGCTCTCAATATTCAATACTAATAAATGCATTCATTTGAGGGAGAGTGGACTAGTTTCATTTTGTAATTACTTACAACTAGTGTTAGCAGGGTTGCATAATAAGTTTCAGGGAAATAACCATTCACACAATCAGATTTATGTCATTATTCTCAATTTTTCTGTTTCTGTAACAGCTGGTTGAGTAAGAGTTTGTTCTGGGGAAGTAACATTTTATAGTACTTGCTTGACCAGGTGAGTGGATTTTTAGAGATTTGTCAACGCCTCTGAAAGAGATATAAAATAGTTTAAATGGTTTACTGAAACAGCCAGAGGTAGATATTGCTTTTCTGGCACTGACGGAGGCAGGTATGTATTAAAATTTTGAAAGTCATATACAAGGGGATATATCGTTGAATAGGTCCCAGGCAAAACATCACGGTTTGTTAAACTTGTATCTTGAATTGCATAAAGGATAGGTGATGCATGTGTTCCAAATTTAATTGACAAGCCCAGTAAACTGCACAATCATACGTAAAATGCATTTCTAGCTTAGGTTATACAGTACTTCCTCATTATAATGCCGTCCATGGAAACCATAGAGTATACTGCCTTATTGTGAGACTGTCTTATACTGAAGTACATTATGTATGTACTTCTAATACTGAATAATAAAGTGGGTTCCATGACCACACCATCCTTATGCATGTAACAGGAACCATATTATAATGAAGGGCCTTTTAATGAGGGAATGCTGTATGTAGTTTGGAAAGAATGAAATATCCTTTATGAGTATTGTGTTTTTGCATTGTTTGATCAAGATTCTGTGCATGCATGATACATTAGTGTATTTAGAATGATAGACATTTAAATGTTTTTGCAAGGTGTGCAAATCTGAAAAATGTTTGAATAAATTTGTCTACAAATTGTGCATATTTTCTCCCAAACAGAGGCACACTCAAAGTTTTAGAATTTAGCTAGCATGGTTGCTGCATCATTGTTACTGTAGTTTGAATGAGGGGCACTATTGTACAAGAAAGAAAGGCATGTCCATGTTCTTTATGCATATCTTGTGAATTAATTTGTTGGCAAGGGACATTACTCTACTTGCATCAGCACATTATTACCTTCAGAGTGATACTATGCTGTAAAATACTAAAAACAAAACAGCCGAACCTATTTACATGTAGTAAAATTATTGCAATGTATAATTTCAAAGTTAACTAATCTTAAAGTCACTAATAAGGGTCATTTTAAAGCCATGTAGTAAACTGATGATCAGCCAAGTCGGTAATTTTGAGTCTGGAATTTTTAGGAATCAGAGTTACAGTTCCAATCAGTATGGTAAAATATTGCTGACTTGTGTGGAACGATATATCAGAATAAAAAACTAGATTCTGCTTGGCCCAAATTGAGTTAAAAATGAATGGGAAATTTTCCTATCAGTAAAAATATTCACTTTAAATACATGGGTTAGCTGCCACGTTGTGCCCTTGGGGTAAAAGGCACTTATTTCCCATTTACTTAGCATGATATAGTAGCCAATAATGTTCATAAAAAATCATTAAACCCAACAGACCAAACCAAATAACACTAATAAACAATACATATTTATCTTCACTGTCACTTCATCTGAGTTTACAGTTGTCAGAAGTCATTGGGAATGAAATTATCCCCTTTTGGAATGGATGTGATTACAACAAGAGAGGGGAAATCAAAATTTTACATAATGTGTACAAATTTAAATGTTTTGAAAAGTCAGGCAAATTGGTTTATATTCTGGACATTTACTGCTTTTCTAACTAATTCTAATGAATATATCATTGAGTGTAATTAATACCCAGTATAAAAATGCAGAAACCCTATATTGATTACCTTTTCCACCTGTCCATCTTGTCTGTCCATTTCCTTTTACCACCAAAACTCTACAACCCCTACTCATAATTGGATGCCATTTGGTAGTTGAATTGCCTGTTACAGGTAGATGTGCCTATTAAGTTTTCATCTTTTCAGGTTCAATTTTAATGGAGTTGTTGCCCTTTTTTCATCAGTTTTAAATCTCCACTATCTCAGATCCATGTAAGCTCAGGAACCATTCAGTGTTGTGCAACTTGGCGTGTACATTATCTTATAGACCTTTTGAGGGCATTATCTTGGTGCAATTGTCTTCATATGTTAAGTTGGGATGCTGCTTGTAATCAGTATTGCTCAAGAACCATTCAACCAGTTTTGATGCAGTTTGATGTGAACGTTGTTCCACATACATTGAAATGGGTAACTATAATTTTACCAAATCTGTATTTTGTTTGCATTTCATTTGCATTCCAGTCAAGTTTGCAGTTTATATATTATCTCATCATTGTTTGTTTATGGTTTCATAAATACATTGAGATTTTGCATTTATCTCTTCCATCCAGTTTTTTTTCTTCTTTTCTTACCCCTTTTGACTCATTTGGAATGAAGTGGAATTGCATTTACCTAAGTCTGGTTGTCTGTTGTAGAGTGTTAAAGGGAGAATACTCTAGCTTTTATATCTTGTCTTACAAAAAGTGATCTTGAATGAAATAGCAAATGCATAAAATGCAAAGGACAGTGTTGACTTTACGATAAATTAAAGTACAACCACAACTGCAATAAGTGTACAAACATAGTTGGAGTATTAGTAAGCAAATTTTATTTCTTGTTTTGTTTCATTCAGATATAGATTGTAGAAATACACAGTGATGATGCCATCACATCAGTGGTGGTTGTTTATATACGTCTGCCTAAATAAGAAAAGTGTCAAGGCTTGTAATGGGATGAAAAGTTGTTTGTCAGTGCAAAGAATTGATCATGGATTATAATGTGAAAGGGCTTTCTATCATGGAAAATTTGTGGCAGCTTGAAACAAACAGATTTTTAAATACATTCATGAAATGTATTGGCGTTTCATTCTGTTTTCATTAATGATTAATAATTCTGCATTCACCAGTTGTGCTCTCAGTTTTCTTCCAAATGCATTCATCATTTCCTTTGCATTCATTCTGCATTTTGTTTTGTGTTCATTCTGCATTTAAAGAGTCACAGTGACTTAGTGGTTAGCATCCTGAACTCACGATTGAATGGGTGCAGGTTCGAATCCTGTCATCTGGTCTGCTCAGTTAAATTACTGTGGTGTGTCCTTGGGCAAGGCACTTTATTTCTGATTGCCTCTGCACTAAATAGCCTACTTGTGTTGCTGTGTAGTAAAACAACAAATCAATCATTCTGCATTCCGTTTTCATTTCTTTGGTAAAATTACCCTTTTCCTGTTCTGTTAATATATCATTTATGGGTTTTGTCTTATTTACTCGATTTTGGGCAGAGTTATGGTCCTTGTCAATCAGCTATATATCTTTATTTCGCTTGCATTGACGAATCCTTGAAGGAGTTGGATTTCAAGCATTCCACATTATTACAGGAGTTATGGCCCCTGAATTCCCATCTTCTCTTAACTTTGATTTCCAAACACAACCACCTCTGTTTCAGGGCTTACGGAGCAAATTAAATGTATGGTGATTAGGACCCTTTGCAGTGCACCCAATGTAATACATGTAGCTCTAGTGTTTTTTTTTCCTGAAAAACATCTGATAGTAAATAAAGAGATATGACTCTAATCTCTGTAAGTAGGTACAGAGAAGGTTTTGAATGCCTTTGTATGTGCAGAAAACATGTTGTTACAGTTGTTCAGTTATATTTGTTGTACTATGTAATATTCTTATACTCGAAACTTTCTGCCTTGTTCAGTCATATTTTACATTCCAGTTATGGATACATGTATTAATAATATATCTTTAAAAGTTTAAGATATTAAAAATTTATGACAATAATAATTTTTTTCTCAGGAATTGATTTCTTTGTCAAATAAATGTAATGTCGCAAAAAAATATCAATCTTAATTTATGGCATACAATTGCAATAATTGTTTTCTCAGTTGAGAATTCCTGACATTTTTGTTAAACTATATATATACAGTAAATACTCGTGTATAGGCCAGATCCAAATGCAAACTGCATAGATCCAAGTCTGCTGTCGCATAATGCACTGGCAGATCTCCGTCTATTTGCAGTTTGTTAGGATTAATAAGTAGAATAGATAACATTGACCCTGAATTTTCCAATGCATTATGTGATGGCAGATCAGAGTCAATGTTGTTTGCATTTGGACCAGGCTTATATGGTACTAGATATGATACTGTGTGGCAGAATTTGAAGTGTAAGAATCATCTTTGTTTCAGTTAATGCAAACTTTCTTGTTTTTACCTAACCAACATTTTTTTAAAAATTTAATTGTGACTCATACTGCATTTTGTTTATTTTATGTTGTGATTAGTTGCATAAGTATTAATCAGGTACTAAATTTAGACTTTTTAGTCATTCTGTGTAGAAAGATTTTTTTTTTTACATGTACAACCATTTATGATTTAGTTTGTAATGTTTCCCAGCCTGTCCTTCCACCTGTCAGTGCATTCATACACATATTTTTGTGTGCATATAATGTTATTTCTGCTGAATACTTAAGGAATTGTTTTTTTGCAGATATTGTTGGGATTTTTTTTTGGGGGGGGAGTATATGGTTTGAGTTTTAAAACAAAAAATCTAACTTATTTCATTTGTACAGAACAGGCATATGGTCCTTTGTTTAATTTTCACTGAGAAAAACTTTTTGTTGGCTCAACTGATCGAAGATCAGAAGAGCTTATGTGATGGGCCTCCTCCTAAATAACTTAGTCTTAGATGAAAGTCACGAAACTTAGGTCTAATTGGTCAGAAATGAAAATGATGCCTCTCAAACACCCAATGGCTGCCATCTTGAAAATCTTGTTATCACTTCATCTCCTGAATGGATGATCTTGTTGATGTAGGATTTAACTAAAGGACTTCTTATGACTTATGACTTCTTATGACTTGCAGATGGTCCTAAATGAAATTGGTGCCAATCTGACATCCAGCGTGGCTGCCATGGTGGCCATCTTGAGAATCTTGTTATGGTTACTCTTCCTAAATGGTTAGTCATATCAGCATAGTGTTTTTGTTGAAAGATTTTTTATGACATAGAGATGGTTCTCCATGATGATGGTGCTAGATCGACATGCAAAATGCCTGCCATGGCAGCCATCTTCAAAATCTTGTTATTGCTACTTTCCTGAATGGAAAGTCGTATCTTAAAAATAATGTTATCTCTACTCCTCTCCAAATGGATGGCTATATCAACATGGGGTTTTCACCAATAGACTTCTTATGATACCTAGTTGGTGCTAAACGAAAATGGTGCCAGTCGTACATCCAATATGGTACTATGACGACTGTCTTAAAAATTTTGTTGTCACTACTTCCCCTGAATGGATGATCATTACGAAATGGGATTTTCACCAAAAGACTTCGAATGATGTCCTCTTTGTCCTAAATGAAAATGGTGGCAAGCTGACATCAAATATGTGTACCACAGCAGCTAATTTGAAATTGTTGTTATTGCTGAAGAATATCAGAGATGGTTTCAGCACTTGACAGTGAAAAAAAGGAAGAAATGGTCTTATCTTGAATTCCTGGAAATTCTTTTTGCAGAGTGGAGCACAGTCCTTTTGAGGGACTCTTGTTTCTTTCCTCTTCACCTCATTAAGATTCCACTCTACAATTTCATCCCTTTGCATAGGGTTTGATTTTTAAAGAAAAAGAATTTGCTGGTTATCCTGGTTATTTAAAAAAGACCTCATATATCTTAGGTCTTGTTAAAATAACTTTTAATTACCTTAATTTTGGTGTATGATTGATGAGTGTAATCTGGCTTGTTTTAATCAGTATCTTATAAACAAGAGCTCGTCTTCAACATAGCTGTGTTTGGAAGAAGACTTTGAAATATTGTACAGTCTACTCCTTGTTATCCATTGGTTACAGCAGAATATTTGGGTTCCAACAGATACCTTATATACTCAATTATAAGTCAAGTCCAACTGCAAACTGCACAGACCCAGATCTGCCATTGTATAATGTACTGGCAGAACTTGGTCTATGCAGTTTGTTCGGAATAAATCAATAGAACAAACAACATAGACCCTGATCTGCATTATGTGATGACAGAACTGGGTCAATGTTGTTTGCAGTTGGACTTGACTTACATGTGAGTATATATGGTAATCGATGAAAACAGACATTTTCGATTCCGATTGTAATTTCCCAGTAACACATACATACATATATTAGTGCTATATATTGTTCCTTACAATAACATTGTCATACCTCAAGATTTTACTTTCACTAAGCATATTCCAGAGGTCAGCATGCAAATATTTTATTTCTAAAAACACTAGATTTAAATGTAAGAGAATGTGTACAAGATTGAAAAATAATTACCGTATATACTCGCGTATAAGCTGATACCAACTGCAAACTGCATAGACCCAGATATGCTGTCACATATTGCGCCAGCAGATCTGGGTCTATGCAGTTTGTAAGGACTAATCAATAGAACAAACAACATAGACCCTGATCTGCTGGCGCATTATGCAATGGCGGCAGATCAGGGTCTATGCTGTTTGCATTTGGACTTGGATTATTCGCGAGTATATATGGTACAGTAATATTAGATTTGAAGTATTGATGTATAGTTTTGGTGTCATTCTTATTTATACATGCTGGTTTGATAAACAAGACAAGGGTGATAACTCTGCTAAATTAAACACATGATCTTTACAACAACATTCTTTATGACAAAATGGCTAGAAATGAACTTGGTAGTTGCTTTGAGAGTTGACTGTATCAAGGAGAGTGCATTAATTACCTTTTTGAATACTCTTGTTTAATTTGTCATTAAATTCTTTATTGTCTTTTTTATTATTAGCTTTATTTGTATATTTGTGATGTGTATTGATTTTAAAAATTGTCTTGAAAGTTATTGAGAATTAAATCTGTATTCTCAACAGTGCACAAATCTCTATTCTCAACAGTACATAAATAAGTCTCAATTCTCAACAGTTCACAAATAAGTCTATATCTTCAACAGTACACTAGTCTATAAACTATAGCATTTAATACTTTTTGTCAAGTTTGCCTTGGTGGAAGATTGATATTGCGATCATTTTGGCATCCATCCTTCCATATTTTCTGTCCTCACTGTAATTAACCTTAATGTTAAAGTTTTCTATGTACATGTAAGTCTTTTCTAGCTCAATAAAAGATGGGGTCAGCAAAAAGAGGTCTCATGTTTATATCTTCATTCTCATTCTATTTTTAGATGATAGATACAAAATTTCTGACTTTTGATAAATATATGGTACTTTGCAAATTTTGTTCATGTCAACATGGAAGGGGTTGCAGTAAATATCAAAGTCAAGTTTGGTCAAATATTGCCAGTATCCACATATATGTTAGGAATTTGTGTTATTTTCTAGTCATGGAATGTTGCCAATGTCAGCACTTAAACATGGAGATAGATAAAATGAACAGCAAATATCAACTCTTTAGTAAGGAAAATTTTATTTTTCCAGGTCTAGTTAAACATGATACTCGTCCTCAGGAAGAGATTATCAGGGAAAGGCTGCTGCAGGTTCTGGAATCAGCATATCCCAATATCCTGGCTGTGGAAGATTTAGTCAGGTGAGTAAAAACATTCTAATTTTAATCCCTCAAAAAAGGCCCATTTTTAGCAGTTAAGATCCACCTGTGTTTATTTTCAGCCCATCTCTAATATATCTTGAAAAAGTTAACATGATATTGTAAATATTTGGGGGACATCCATAAGAATACATCAGTTGTTTTAGTAAGCATTTACAGCAAATGGCTCCTTAACTTATTTGGAATAATATATCCTTTTAAGGTAGCAGGATAGCATGGTGGTAATGGACCTCTTTGGTACTGAGTTTGAGCCTTAGCATCATCATATACAGCAGTTTGTGGAGATTTATTTAAGGCAGTTTGTTTACTATGGATTCTTTAGTTCTCTTCACATGTAAGACCCACCCACATCGAGACAGTACAGAGTACTTTGCATAAATTGTTATAGCTTATTTTACTGCTATTATAAGTAAAATCAGAATTTAGACACAAGTGTAAGCTGACAGGATTTGGTATAAAAGTATTAGATACCTTGTCCATAACAACAACGTAAAAAGAAACGCATTGGGGACATTTGTCATTTACCCAAAAATTGATCATAAACTAGTGTCAGGAGAGTGGAAGGTGTGCTCAAGGATTACCCTGGGATGGGTCAGCATAAGTTTGGAATAAAAGTATGTGTCCCCTTATATGACCAAATGAAACATAGCAGTAGCATTTGTTTTGCTTTAAGAGAATTTTAACAGATACTCAGACCATCAAATTTTTTTTTTTAGTGGTCCTATAAATTTTAACATGGTCCATTGTTTTTCTTAATTTTGCATTGCTTTATATAGGGTATTGATCAGTTACAAGGGCCCACAGGTTTTCTGCACTAGGGAGATCCCTGGGTACTAGTTTAGAAAAATTATTATTTGCAGGTGTAGCATGTGTAGTGTATGTGCTTATCTTTGGGGTTCATGCATTTTTCTGCCCTCGAGATAGTTTTCTCCAGGACCCTCTGCAGCTTGTATCCCTATCTGCATCTGACTAAATGAAAGGACATTATTGCTAAAATTTGCATGAATATGAATAATTTTTCTTTTAAATATTTTAAATTTTGAAAGCAATCTTCCGCATCTCCATGCAAACACTGTTGTATCCATTTTCATTCCAAGCGAACATCATCGATAATATTAATCCTATGACATTGTAGTCCAGATCACTTGGACAGTGTTGCACCCAGAGTGTGGGCTCATGGGTTTCCCACAAGTTTTTATTCTATGTCCTCCAAATCTTGACCATTGGGTGCGATTTTTTGTCAGGAAAAAAATCTAAAAATATGCCTGCAACTTTTCTTTAGTGGATGTCCAACCACGTCTATGCTGGTGTTAGCAATGGTCAAATCGGCAAAGGTGATAAAAACTGTAAGATGGCAGTGAATATCCATTTCAAAACAACGAATCTGGCAATGAAAATATTAAAGGTTTGCTGTAGGTGTCCGAGTTGCTAAAGTCTTTGACCACTGGTAGTGTAATGTATTTTCTAGGTTAAAGTCACACCTACAACAAGGAAGATTGAATTTATTCTGAAGCAGAATTAATGTTAAAAGAGACTAATTTATGCAAATACACAATTTTTCATTTGATTAATGATTTATTACTTTGAAAAGAAAAGTAATTAAGAAAACATGGATATTTATTATAATAAGTGCTTTTACAGAATGAGTGATCACTAAAGTTAGCTGAGAGCAAGATCAGGAACGGAAATTCTATGGTGAAGCTCATTTCAGGTTAACCATATATTCAAACATGTTAATGTTTTCATTAGTTACTTTTTCTCATGATAAAACGTTTATTGCAATTATGTAAGTGTCCAAGGTAAATATGACAAAGTTAAGGTCGCAAAACTTTGAAGTAAATAAGATTATCTCATGTTTTTAGCACTTCTAGTGCATTATGTACTACAATTTACCTTTGTCCCTTTAAAATGTTGTGCCCCCCAAATCTGGAGGGTGAGGGACAGTCTCCCCTGCCCTTGGGATCCTAGGTGCAACACTGCTTGGAGGTTTGTTAATTACAGTGAACCCTCACGTGCTTATATTTTTAGTTGCATGAATCAGTTTGTGCTTGTAGGAGTGAACTGTTTCATACTGTTTGGTCAGCTTCTGATATTTATCTAAGCAACCGTTTAGCAAAAGGGGGGGGGGTTCTATACAGTTTTAACCTCTTTTCAAAAATAGTCTCGTCCAGCATCCCAGCATGCTTTTGGATTAAGCTAGTCAAGATTAGCAATAGGTATTTAGAGTTCCAGATTCATGGCATGGAATTAACATTAGCCAAGCTGTTCACTATTATATTGATAGTGTTTGCATGGAGATGCAGAAGACTGGTTTAAAAATTCAAAATATTTGAAAGAATTGAATCATTTTCATGCAAAATTTAGCAATATTGTGATTTTATTTCGTCAGATGTGGATAGGGGTATGAGATGCAGAGGGTCCTGGAGAAAACAATAGTGTTTGGGTTGTGTGCATGTGTGAGATTCTGTGGACAGCTTTGGTTAGCCTTTTTCCACAACTTGTAGCTAAGTGACCTGTTACTAGATTCACTTATTTGGAATATAATATAATCACATACTCCTCTTTTCTCAGTTTCACTACGACCCCTTTGTAGGGTTTGGGGGTAATGAATTATATTGGGGACACATTTTGGTTAAAGGTTTTGGTTTTCCAATCATATTTTCATAACCCTTTACTCAGTTCACTTCATATTTTTTTAATATAATATCATCACATACTCCCCTTCTCTCGGTATCACTCCTGTCCCAGGGTTCACCCCTGGTGTAAAGGATTATAATCGGGACACATTTTACTTAAAAGTTTGAGTTCAAGTTTCTTCCAGCATTTGTAGTTCAGTAAGCCCTTGCCTGATTTTCTGTATATTTGAATATAATATCATCGTATGCTCTCATTTTCTCAGTGCTACTCTTGCCCCAGGGTGGTGCTATGAAGTTAAGGATTATAATGGGGACACATTTTACTTCAAGTTTTTGGTTGATGTTTCATTCATCACTTACATTTCCATAAACCCTTTACCAGTTTGCTTCAAGCTTGGAATATAACATCATCACATGCTCCCATTTCCCCAGTACTACACTTGCACCTGGGTTCTGTCCCAGGGTGGGGTCATGGGGTCAAGAAATAAAATGGAGACACATTTTGGTTAAAGTTTCTTTCATCACTTATATTTACATAACCTTTTTTCCAATTCACTTCATGCTTGAAATATAACATTATCACATACTCTACTGTCCACTCATGTGGGGTAAATTTTACATTTTTTGCACTAACATGCTGGCCATGTTAGAGGGGTGGCTGTCCTAGAGAGGTACTTTTCAGTGCAAACTCATCAATGCCAGGGATTCTGGCCATAAAGAGCAGGTGACCACTGGTCAGGATGTCTGTTCAAGAGGGGGATCATTGTACAATTTATATTTGAATGAAATAAATTAAATAAAATTTGCTGACATATTTTATAGTTATATTTTTACATTTATTGCAGTTGCAGTTATATTTTTGTTTATTGTAAATTCAGCGATGTCTTTTGAATTTGATGAATTTAGTATTTTATTAAAGCACACTTTTAGTAATACAAGATATGAAGATACATTTATGTATTTATTTGCAAATTATAAAAGCAAGGCTTTCATGGCTGATCCACTCCTTTGAGAAAATTCCTCCTGCCCTTGGAAGTTGCCCCACCCAAAAATAATTCTAATGCCCTTTGCTTTGCTCACCATAACTCCTGTAGTGTGAACTTGAAGTGAGCAAATGTAGGTACTTGTAAGTTTAACATATTTATGATTTGATTATGATTTACAATGTTTATCTGTAGGATTGTGCAGGCTGAGGAGTCAATGGTTCTTCAGCAGCTTGCAGAGCTGAAACAGCGGGATTTGGTGCGAGAAATGGAGACTGGTGGTTTTGTCAGACGTGTCTTGGATGACAAGACAGGTAACAGAGCTAGGCATGGTAGAATCTGTCAAATCTGTATTTTAATGTTATATAATAGAATCATTATTTGGGTAGAACAGGAAAATCTGTCAAATCTGTATTTTAATCTGAGATAATAGAATCATTTGGGTAGAACAGGAAAATCAGTCATATATGTATATTAATGTGAGATAATAGAATCATTATGTGGGTAGAACAGGAAAATCTGTCATATATGTATTTTAATATGAGATAATAGAATCATTTGGGTAGAACAGGAAAATCTGTCAGATATGTATATTAATGTGAGATAATAGAATCATTTGGGTAGAACAGGAAAATCTGTCATATGTATTTTAATGTGAGATAATAGAATCATTTGGGTAGAACAGGAAAATCTGTCAAATCTGTATTTTAATGTTAGATAATAGAATCATTATTTGGGTAGAACAGGAAAATCTGTCATATATGTATTTTAATGTTAGATAATAGAATCATTATTTGGGTAGAACAGGAAAATCTGTCAAATATGTATTTTAATGTTAGATAATAGAATCATTATGTGGGTAGGAATGGAAAATCTGTCAGATATGTATTTTAATGTTAGATAATAGAATCATTATTTGGGTAGAACAGGAAAATCTGTCAAATCTGTATTTTAATGTTAGATAATAGAATCATTATTTGGATAGAACAGGAAAATCTGTCAAATCTGTATTTTAATCTGAGATAATAGAATCATTTGGGTAGAACAGGAAAATCTCATATATGTATATTAATGTGAGATAATAGAATCATTATGTGGGTAGAACAGGAAAATCTGTCATATATGTATTTTAATATGAGATAATAGAATCATTATATGGGTGGAACAGGAAAATCTGTCATATATGTATATTAATGTGAGATAATAGAATCATTATGTGGTTAGAACAGGAAAATCTGTCATATATGTATTTTAAAATGAGATAATAGAATCATTATATGGGTAGAACAGGCAAATCTGTCAAATTTGTATTTTAATGTGAGACAATAGAATCATTATTTGGGTAGAACAGGCAAATCTGTCATATATGTATATTAATGTGAGATAATAGAATCAATATGTGGGTAAAACAGGAAAATCTGTCATATATGTATTTTAATATGAGATAATAGAATCATTATATGGGTAGAAGAGGAAAATCTGTCATATGTATATTAATGTGAGATAATAGAATCACTGTCAGGGGGGTGGGAGGTGGGGAGAACAGGAAAATCTGTCAGGTATTTAAATTAATGTGAGATAATAGAATCACTTTGTGGGTAGAACAGAAAAATCCAAATTGACAGGATAAGGTCATTGTCATAGATGTGGCTTGCCTTGTCTCGGATACAGATGGTTGATTATATTTTACACTGTGAAGAGTGGCATTGTACTACTTTACATCAATACAGATTGTTGATTATACTATCCCACATCAATACAGATGGTTGATTATACTATCCCACATCAATACAGATTGTTGATTATACTATCCCACATCAATACAGATTGTTGATTATACTATCCCACATCAATACAGATTGTTGATTATACTATCCCACATCAATACAGATGGTTGATTCTATTTGACACTGTGAAGAGTGGCATTGTACTACTTCACATCAATACAGATTGTTGATTATACTATCCCACATCAATACAGATGGTTGATTATACTATCCCACATCAATACAGATGGTTGATTATACTATCCCACATCAATACAGATTGTTGATTATACTATCCCACATCAATACAGATTGTTGATTATACTATCCCACATCAATACAGATTGTTGATTATACTATCCCACATCAATACAGATGGTTGATTCTATTTGACACTGTCAAGAGTGGCATTATGCTACCCAACATCGGGGCCCCGGGTGGCCGAGTGGTCTAAGGCGCTAGCCTTTACCGATCACTGCCATCTCACCTCTGTCCGCCTGGGTTCAAGTCTCGGGCTCAGCCAATGTGGTTATGTGAGAAAGCTTGCCAGTAGCTTCCCGTGGGTTGGTGGTTCTTCCCTTGAATTTCCCGGCTTCTTCCTCCACCAGATAAGTATATCACCATGTATAGCCTATCATGTGCTGAAAAATGGCGTTAAACCCATAAAACCAAACAAAACTACCCAATACAGATTGTTGATTATATTATCCCACATCAATACAGATGGCTGATTATACTATGCTGCATTAATACAGATGGTTAATTCTATTTTACACTTTAAGGAGTTGTATTATACTATCCCACATTAATACAGATGGTTAATTATATTTTATGAACTCATTATTCTTGGGGGCCATGGAATCTTATAGTGTGGCCTGCATCTATCATTTATTTGTCTATCAATACGTCTTAATTTCAGCTTGTTTCAAAAACTGGTTGATACATTTTGGTCAAATTAAAAAGTGTATCCTGACATCAAGGCCAAATTACATGTGTGCAAGTACCTGTAATTCCAGTCTGCCAAATTACATGTGTGCAAGTACCTGTAATTCCAGTCTGCCAAATTACATGTGTGCAAGTACTTGTAATTCCAGTCTGCCAAATTACATGTGTGCAAGTACCTGTAATTCCAGTCTGCCAAATTACATGTGTGCAAGTACCTGTAATTCCAGTCTGCCAAATTACATGTGTGCAAGTACCTGTAATTCCAGTCTGCCAAATTACATGTGTGCAAGTACCTGTAATTCCAGTCTGCCAAATTACATGTGTGCAAGTACCTGTAATTCCAGTCTGCCAAATTACATGTGTGCAAGTACCTATAATTCCAGTCTGCCAAATTACATGTGTGCAAGTACCTGTAATTCCAGTCTGCCAAATTACATGTGTGCAAGTACCTGTAATTCCAGTCTGCCAAATTACATGTGTGCAAGTACCTGTAATTCCAGTCTGTCAAATTACATGTGTGCAAGTACCTGTAATTCCAGTCTGCCAAATTACATGTGTGCAAGTACCTGTAATTCCAGTCTGCCAAATTATAAGTAAATGTCATACTCTAGGTAAAGTTTATAGAACTCATGTAGTAGATATCCCTTGATGGCAGAGTAGAGGATTAATTTTTTTGCCAACCACATCTTAACAAAAAACATTACAATTGAATAGAGTATAATAAATCCTTTAATCTTGACAAATTCTATACCATGTAAGCAATATGTTGGCTCATGTATGTTTTTTGTTTTATGTTGCAAATATATTGCAGCCATTTGTATAGTCAATCCTACATCATCATTTTTTCTACATTTTCCAGAAGTTCAAGAGGTGAAACAGATGCCAACCATTGCTGCAAACCAGCAGCCAACTATTGCCATCATCACAGCCAACTATTATGAAAAAGTGGCAGTTGATGCCCTGATGCAGGACAAAACCACATTTGTCAGATTCAAAACTGGAGGTAAGAAATGTTTGCGTAATGCAGTACATGGTGGGAGGATGGATGCATGCATGTTCTTATGAATGAATGGATTTTAGTTTTAACTAGGTTTAGTATTTTCTCCAGCTTTTTAAGCAAAGGAGCCCTTAGGGTCCCTAGGTCGAGTTTATGGGGCCTTTTGTACTTTCAGGGGGCTCTGCCTATTATTTGATTATTTACTTATTACTTGCTTATCACATCACCACAATTAAAAACATTTATATGAAGCTCCTTGAAATTACTGCTGTAAATTCATACTAGTAGTTCTTTATGATACTATATCATTAGTCAGTTATTATCATTTGTACTTATTCAGTGCAAGAATTTCTACAGTACAGATATATTGGAATTGAAATAACAGTGTCTACACATGCTGTAACTCTATCATTTTCTTTTAAAATGCTACACAGCTGTTGAGAAAATGAAATCTTATTTTTCATTTTGATAACTTTGAGGTCAACTTTTTTTATTTGGGATATAGGTGGTGTGATTATTTCATTTTCTTTATGCTTGAACAGCCAATTTATCACTCCCACTACTGGTATCAGTTGCAGAGGAAAAGTCCCCATTGTAATTGTCATTATTTTCAAATCAGTCATTTCCTATGATCTCTACGTTCATAATATTTGTGTTTATATCAGACCATGATTTATAACTGTCAATGACTTAAGATTTCAGCATCAAAAAGCGAGAAATTCTTTAATTCTTTATGATTGCTTACTTAAGAGTTCTTTCAAAGCAAGAAGTAATCTTGATAAATGAGAAGCTTGCAACATCTCTCAAGTGATAAAATCATGCATCTTGATTTGCCTAATGGTCAGGACACAGAGCACAAGATAGTTAGTGATGTGATGGCTGTTTTTTTGTCCCCGTTTATGGTGTGTTGCCATTGTTTATGTCCCCTTTTATGGTGTGTTGCCAATGTTTATGCATGCCTT
Source organism: Margaritifera margaritifera (assembly GCA_029931535.1). NCBI lineage: Eukaryota > Metazoa > Mollusca > Bivalvia > Unionida > Margaritiferidae > Margaritifera > Margaritifera margaritifera. The sequence continues at coordinate 4,371,162 of JAQPZY010001577.1, forward strand.
TTCTAATTTTACCGTAAAGAAAGGCACACAGACTTTGCCTGAAGCAAATCTTGTAGGTGAATGGATAGATTAGCTGCTGGTCAGCAACAGACTTTAATACACATATAATGCGATTGCAGAATGTGTACTTGGAACATTATTCCACATGGGAGTTTAAGGTTTGTAGATATTAGTGGTAACAAGTAATAAGTTGCCTTTATTCTATTTGTTGTTAGGTTTTGAATTTCAGATACTTAATTTTCGTGCATTCATTGTTTTTAAAAAAAAAAAACATTTTCAGGGGAGTCCCATGTGTACACAATTGGTTACATAGGAGAGCACAAAGTGGTGTCTACTAAACTGCCGGCTATTGGTCATCACAGAGCTGCCCAGATCTCTGCCGGCAACACCACCACAAGGCTGCTAGGTAAGTGAACCACAGGGCTTTTTTCTTTACAGTTTCTACCAAAATTTCCTTAAGGGCTATTCCAGAATTAATCACACCTCCAGGGCAGGTGTCAACGAAGTTAATGTTTTAATATATCTTGTGGTGTTTTTATGCATGGTGGATTATCCAGGATTTGTGTGTGTGTAGATGATGGGTTTTTGTTGGAACAAAAACAGTTCTGTGAGTGGCAATGGCTTATTAATTCATTCAAACCTGTCTTGGGCAGCTTCCTTTGGGAAGTGATGAGAATGTTCTCTTAGGACAGTGTTTGTTTAATAGAGGTTAATTTCTACAATAATTATGTTGAATAGATGACTAAAATGTGTCTGTTTAAGGCAGGTGATTGTATAATAGAGGTGGCTTGAAGGCAGGTTTGGGTATCATTGTGTACTTAACCATCTTGAATTGACATCTTTTCGTTATCCCTGCCAATTTGAATCAGGAGTTTGTAATGATCACTGCTTCCATCAGGATATAAAACTGGACTGTATGGTTAAATTTGAACTAAACACTGTGAATGGGTAACAACTCTTATATAATTCAAAATAGGATAAGAAACCAGGTATTCTAAAATTGTCCTCCACAGATGAAGGGAAGCAGCGCCAACTATAGCAGGAAAAACAAAAGGATTCTGAAACATCAAGGCACAGTGCACAGGGAATTACCTACTAAACTGGCACACAAGTATGTTAGAAGATTAGGCCCTCTCATTGATGTTGGGAATATGGCTGAATGTTGTATGCCAGTCAAAGAACATGGAGACTGTTTGCATCCATTGGTCAAAATTATTGAAAACTGGACGGTTTTCTCAGTAGCATTAGACTTCTTTGAAATTTTTATGATACATTTTGATTAAAATTATTACATGCGCATTGGGCAGCTAACAAGAAAATGTCACCAGGTCCCCCAAGTCAATGTTAACCTGTCCAGGGCAGCTGGGTAACCAATAATGTCAAGCATTGGTATAAATATTAACTTTTCTCTTGTTTCTTAGCTCACCTCTATAAAATATTTGGGAGCTGTTGAACTACCCCTTGTGTTAACATCAGTTTCTGCATATATATATATATATATATATATATATATATATATATATATATATATATATATATATATATATATATATCTGTACAGCCTCACTGCTTCTCAAATGTTCTTTTCTTCGTAGTTCCTAGGCGACAGGAGTGGGTTTCATAGCAGCTACCTCCTGGCAAAGGGACTAAGATTGCTAACTTTGTACTTGCATGTGCAGTATTTGTACTTTGTTAAATCTTTGCATTTAGCTCAGGATTTCTGTACCCTGGGATGCATATTGACAAGCTCTACACCCTTAGCACAAAAGTAGGTCACTGTGACCCATATTTTTATGCATGCTTTGCTGGCTTTGGTTAAATTTTGTTTTAAGTTTATTTGTCAAGCACTCTTCATGCTAGAATCATCAAACTAGATGATTGTTTGCATCTCTAATAGTACCACACCTTTCCAATAAAAGGCAGTCAATGTGATCTACATTTCAGTTCTTGTGTTTGCTCATCACCAAATAGGTTTTTGCACCCTGTATACATACTGATATATCTAGGATCATACAACTTTGTAAGGGGATGCATATTGATGAGTATTACACTCTCATCTCATAAGTAGGTTATTGTGACCCATATATCATGTTCCACTGATTTTGGTTGAAACTTAAACACTGTTCAAGTCAGAATCATCAAACTAGATAACTGTGTGCATCTCAATCAGTACTATACTCTTACAAAAAAAGGTCACTGTGACCTACATTTTGCATTTTATTGGCTGTGTTAGGTAGTTGCATTTAGCTCATAACCGCATATTAGGTTTTTTTTCCTCCTGTATATAGTTATACCTTTAATCACGAAACTTGGTGAGGCTATGCATTTTGATGAGTACTACACCCTCATAACAAAAGTAGGTCAATGTGACCCATATTTCACACTAGTTGGTCCTAAATAAACTGGTGCAGATATGACATCCAGTCTGACCACCATGGCAGCCATCTTGAAAATCTTGTTATTGCTACTACTCCTGAATGGAAAGTCATATCGACATGGGGTTTCCACCAGAATACTTCTTATGATGTCTAGTTGGTCCTAAATGAAGATGGTGCCAATTTGATCTTCAATATGGCAGCCATCTTGAAAATCTTATTACTTCTCCTCCTGGATGAATGGTCATATCAGCATTGGGTTATCATCAAAAGAAGTATGATAGCAAGTTGGTCCTGTATGAAAATGGTGCTGGTCTGACATTCAGTGTGGCCAGCCATGGCAGCCATCTTGAAAATTGTGTTATTGCTGTTTGGAAAATGATATTTACATGGGGTTTTCACAGTTGGTTCTATATAAAAATGGTGCTGATCTTAGATCTAGTGTGGCCACAACAGTGGCCATCTTGACAATATTGTTATTGCTTTAGAATATCAGAGATAGTTTAAACACTAAGCAGTTAAGAAGAAGAAACAGTCTTGTCTTTGATTCCTGGAAATTACTTTTGGCCAGTAGAGCATCTGTAGCTTTGATGGACTCTTGTTATCAACTCTTTGTAGTACCTCTACGTTGATATCAAATAAAAGAATGTTCTTTTTATTGTTTTTATGGCTACTGGAGACCACTACAGACTTCATAGAGTTGAGCCATATAATCATTGATTGCACTGGGTTTATGAACTGATGTGAACCTTTGTACATATTATGGTCGTCATGTAAAGATGAACATATTGACAAATCCTTTTGCTCCTTTGTTTTTAGCTCTACTGGTTATATATGGGATGGTCTTTTGTCTGTCTATTATCTGTCGCCCGTCCGTTAGCACAAGTTTGTTATTGCTGCTCCTAATAAACTACTTGAAGGATTGCCATGAAACTTTACACATGCATTCATCCCAAGCTCTAGTTGGTTTTAATGAAATTGGTGCCTAGTTGGTTTTAAATGAAATTGGTGCTGCTTGGTCATCCAATATGGCTGCCATGGCAGCCATCTTGAAAATCTTATTGCTGCTACTCCTGAATGGATGGTCATATTAACATGGAGTTTAAACTGAAAGACTTCTTATGATGTCCAGTTGGTCCTAAACGAAAAGGGTGTGGATCTGACGTACAATATGGTCACCATGGCAGCCATCTTGAAAATCTTGTTATCTCTACTCCTCTAGAATGAATGGTCATATCAGCATGGGGTGTTCATTAAAGACTTGTGATGATATCCAGTTGGTCCTAAGTGAAAATGGTACCAATCTGACATCCAATATGGCTGCTGCAGTGGCCATCTTAAAAATCTTTTTATTGCTTCTCCTCCTACATGGATGGTCATATCAACATAGGATTTTCACTAAAATACTTCATATAAAGTATAGTTGGTCTTAAACAAAAATGGTGCCAATCTGACATCCAACATGGCCACCATCTTAAAATCTTCTTGCAACTCCTTCTAAACAGAAAGTCATATTGATGTGGAGTTTTTGCCAGAAGACTTCTTATGATGTCCAGTTGGTCTTAAATGAAAATGGTGCCGATCTGAAAAACAATATGGCTGCCACACAGTGGCCATCTTGAAAATCTTGTTTTTGCTACTCCGCCTGAATTGATGGTTATATCAGAGTGAGGTTTTCACTAAAAGACTTCTTATGATGTCTAGTTGGTCTTAAATGAAAATGGCGCCGATCTGAAGTCCAATATGGCCACTACAGCAGCCATCTAGAAAATCTATTTATCACTACTCCTGAATGGAAAGTCATAACTTGAAAATATCATTATCTCTACTCCTCCCAAATGTATGGCTATATCAGCATGGGGTTCTCACCAATAGACTTATGATACCTAGTTGATCCTAAATGAAAATGGTGCCAGTCGTACATCCAATATGGCTGTCTTAACAATCTTGTTGTCACTACTATCCCTGAATTGATGATCATTATGTCATGAGGTTTTCACCAAAACACTTCTAACGATGTCTGCTTTGTCCTAAATGAAAATATTGCCAAGCTGACTTCAGATATGTGCACCACAGCACCTAATTTGAAAATGTTGTTATTGCTGAAGAAATATCAGAGATGGTTTTGACACTCAAACGTTAAAAGTAAGAAATGGTCTTATCTTGAATTCTTGGAAATTCTTTTTGCCCAGTAGAGCATCAGTTCCTTCGAGGGACTCTTGTTTTTAGCTCTGTTGGTCATAGTAATAAGATATGTACCATCTATACTCACATATAATCCGGGTACAAATGCAAACAACATAGACCCTGATCTGCCATCGCATAATGCACCGGCAGATCAGGGTCTATGTTTGTTCTACTGATTAATCCTTACAAACTGCATAGACCCAGATCTGCCTGCGCATTATGTGATGGCAGATCTGGGTCAGTGCAGTTTGCAGTTGGTATAGGCTTATGCATGAGTACATATGGTAAATGCTTAAAATTTAATTGGCAGGTACCTTCCAGAATATTGAACACGTGCTGATTGTCGGAGTTGCTGGAGGCATGCCCCATTATACAGATTATTACAAGCATGTCAGACTCGGTGATGTCGTCATTTCCACATGCAACAAGGATGGCAAGCTTTACTACTACTGTGACAAAATCTTGCAGGACAAAGATGGAAAGATCACATACCATTCCAAGTCCTGGGGCCCCCGTGATTATTTCTTACAAGAAGTCATCAAAAAAATGAAAGATGCTACTCTCAGCAAGAAGAAATTTGCACCATGGGAAAAGTATATCCAGGATGGTTTGGAGCTGCTGTCATCACAGGAAGCTGATTTCAACCGTCCACCATCAAATACGGATCGACTAACAATGAGTATCGGAGATGAAAACGTCATTGAGGTCCAACACCCAGAATGCCCTGATGAGACCTACCAGGATCGCAAACCAGGAATGCCAAAAATTCACTTTGGAGTTTATGGCTCTGGAAAGACAATTGCAAAGGAATATGATGTACGCCTAGACTTTGCCAGCCGGTATGATTTAATTGCCATTGATTCAGAATTTGACCAGGTCTTAGAATCTATTCATGGAAACAGAAAGGACAGTTATATCTTTATTAGGGGAATTTCTGATTATTCTGATGGAAGTCGAAACAAGGATTGGCTGCCCTATGCAGCCCTAGCTGCTGCAGCTGTTACAAAGTCAATTATCAAATCTTTTGCCAATCCTCACGTTTCAGAGGATGAGCTTTGAGGCTTCCTATCATTTACACATATTCTTTTAGATTTGGGTCTATTTTGCTTGCAGTATGGACTCTATACATATTTTGACTTGTTTGTAAAGGCTCACACCATCACAGAGTCTGTAACTAAGGTTCCACCTTGGTAGAGAGGTTTCACCTTCCCTCCTCCTGTACCCTCATACCTCTTCCACACTGCCCATAAAGTTTGCCTCATTTAAGAGGGTGGTCATATTTGGTTTGATGTTTCATGAGGATAACATTTTTTTTAAAATCCTGATTGCATCTTGGGGTTGGGTGTCAAAAGTCACATTGTCAGAGTTGAAAGAGATTCTTCCTTATATTCTGAAATCTGTCACCAGCTGTTGAAGGAGGGTGGTCATATTTGGTTTTTGATGTTCCATGAGGATAACAAATTTGTTTATCCTGATTTCAACCCTGGTTTGGGGCTTAAACGTCACATTGTCATAGAGATTCTTCCTTATATTCTGAAATCTGTCACCAGCTATTGAGGGAGGGTGGTCATATTTAGATTAATGTTCCACAAGGATAACAGATTTTTTAAAATTTTGATTGCATCTTGGGGGTGGGAGGCAAAAGTCACATTGTCATTGGTCATCATGATTCTGCCTTGTATCCTGAAATCTGTCAGCAATTGTTGAGGGCAGGTAGTCATTTTTGGTTTGATGCTTCATTTGGCAGACCTGCCAACTGTTATGATTTGACTGTAAAATTTTACTGAAATGACCCTTAAATTACGGACTTATGGAATAATAGCAAATGAATCAAAATTATGATCATTATGGTCCATGTTTGGTCTGGATCCGGGTTTTCATATTGATTCAGTGGAGTTGGTCAGGGAACCAGAGAATACTCCAGATGCTTTAATCTACCAATGTTTTTCATGCAGAATACCTTTATGGTCAAGCTTTTGCTTTTACATTATAGCATTATTTAGAAATGTTTTCCAACAAAAACAAAAACGTGTTGAAGGCAAAAGGAACAATCAGCCTTTTAAAAAGTTCAAACAGTGAGCAAAGATGTATAAAAAGGAATATTCAGATTCATGGCTGTGCTTGGAGAAAAAGCAGGAAAGCAACAATTACATTTGTTGGACATCATGTCATGTCAATTTTAGTATTGCTCACATCAGGAGAGAAGATTGCTTTCATCACATGAAATTTTTAAAAAAAGATTACATCAGATTGAGAGATCAAGCAGTTAGCCATTGACCTCTTTGGGGTTTGTAACTGCAGTTCAGAAAAACTGTAGGTCATTTAGGTTAAAGTGTACTTTATGAAATTGTTCAGTTGAACATAATGTTGCCTTCGCTGCATCAGATCACACTACTGAACTTTTGAAATGCACGTTTTCCAAGTCAACAATAGCAGGACATAATATTTCATTACACCTTACTTAAAATTGGTCTAACTTGCAGAAAAATGTTGACTGCCTTATAAGGTCGTCTTATTGTTCGCAGATTTGTCTTGGGGTAGTAGATGATACAAAAAGGCTTCTAATCTTAGATGCAGCCTCAGGCATTGAGGGAGGATGGGTTTGAAATGGAAAATTAAACAGGTTTGGATATTTGCCAATTACTTACCTCCCTAGTTTAATGTTTATTTTATGCAGATGTCAAGTATTGTGACCATGCTGTGCAAGTTTAACCAACAAGTAAGAAAGTTCAAACCATTATGTCTGGGCAAAGACATCCCATTATCATAAAAAAATGTCTCTATGTGGATGAGGTTTCCTCTTTCTTGTGCACCCCTATAGGCAGTTTTTTTAGATAAAGCATTGTGTCATTGTTATTGATAGAAATTATGTGGCGGTCACATTTTTACTACCGTATATACTCGCATATATGTCGATACCAACTGCAAATTGCATAGACCCAGATCTGCCATTGCATAATGCGACGGCAGATCAGGGTCTATGTTGCTCACTTTAATCATCCTATAAATGCAATCAGCACTGACTTAAAATCTACACTGATCTTAGTTTATTCACACTTTAAAATATATCTGGATTAGTCAGTTGCTCACTTCACCGAGATCAGAAGACAATCGGCTTATGTGACCAGCCTGTGATGAATAGGAAATCAAATGAAGCCATATATGACTATTCTTTGTGACCCATGAACCGAAACTTTGCCTGCCTTTACAGACAAGTCTTGCCTTCACAGACAAGTTTTGAATATTGAATGACCCCTGACCCTAATGAAAGGGGATGTAACTCGCATCTCTTTTCAAAGACAAACTTTTATCTTCAAAGATGGCTTTAATTCACAGGCAAATAGATGAAGATATCTAACTATACCTGTCACACTGACACAAAAAGTGACTTCCAGTTCTGCTGTGATAAGACAACTACTGGTCCCGCCATCCAGCAAATGAATTGCTTCAACTCTGTACCCTAATGATAAAAACTGCCTCGCTTTAGAATTTGACATAGTGGCACTATCAACGTGACTGGAGTATGGTGAGTAAAGCAAAATAAGAAATGTTTGCATATCAATTCACATGATATTCCTTTATTTAAACAATGCCTTCCTCATGAAGCAAAAAACTGAGTGGTCACTGCTGCAGGTAATTTGCCGTAGGGCGCAGGGAAATTAGAATGGCCATTGTGAACAGGTGACCACTGAGTAAAGGTGACCATTAGGAAAGGTTTGATTGTAATTGTTGGAATGCTGTTGTAGAGATATTTTCCCCTTGTAAATAAATGTTCATTTTCCTGTCTTCCCATATTTTTTTTCATTTTTTTTTTTAGGAGAAGATAGAGTGGATATAGGTTGCATTTAAAACAGCAGTGCTGCTTGTAGGCCATACACAGCATTGAGCTCTAGATTTCAGTCAGAAATAGATTTTGAAATCGGTCTTAAATTTGGACAAGAATTTACATTAACTTAATCCTTTTCTATTGTAACACAAAATTAGGTGTTTTAATATGTTAGACTTAAGTGCCGTTCAGACTAAACTTTTACTAATGTCGTGCTTATTCTCTTTAAAGTAAGTAACTGTATTTAAAATCTATATGACAAACATTTACAGATGCAAAATGGAAAAGAGACTTTTCTAGTATGTTACAAAGCTAATGCAGTTGATGTATATAATTATTTGCAAATGAGATGCATAGTCATGCCTTCAATGTATTTTAGTAAATTTGTTTTCCTTGATAGTCCAAGTTCAGGTTCATTAATTAGATTAATGGATCAATTATAAAATCTTCCATCTATATATAAGCTCAAGTTTTTGTTTGATAATCTTGTATTCCAACACTTTTCTGCACTATTCATGTTTAAATAATGATGTCGATGCAGTATGTGAATGTGACCTATTTTTGATGCATAGGAGAAATCTTTTGAAATATTTATGAATGAATTTAATGATAGATTTGAAATACTGTGTAAAAATGGTCATTTTATTTACACTTGTGAAAATTCTACATGCTTATTGTGTTTTTGCAGTAATTGGTAATTTACAGCACTTCATTAGCAAGCATAGCTTTTTCATAAATTATTATATTACACCATTTTCTAGTTACATGTTTGAAAATATTTTAAATGGTTAATGTTACTTGTCAGATATATATCTCTGTTATTTACATTTAACCTAGTGTGAACAATATTAATATTTTTTTCAAGATAAAATGTAAGCAAATATTTTGCTTGGTTGGATTGAAAGGTTGGACATGTTTTTGTTGTTTTGCTCTTTTTTAAATGAAAATCCCCAAACAGATAGCATCAATATTTAAAAGTAGATGCAAATCCAACTTAACAGTAAGGTTAAAATTTTTGAATAGGTTCCTTGTACACATTATCTTTTCTTTTTTTGTTACTGTGAATTATTTTTATTTTTTTCTTCATGATTTTATGACTGCTGAATTGGTACTTAAATTTGCATGTGTCAGGCATATATTGTTTTGGCTTGGACGGATTGAAAACTCTTGAAAGCTTATGGCATGCTGTCTGTTCTTGTTTACTAAAAATAGTATGTGTTTCTAACAATAAGTAATTTACTATATTTACTACATTTACTAAATTCAGTTACTTAAATGACAACTCCAATTTAGCCATCAGAGTAAAAAAAAAAGTTAGATTTTGGTGGCATCTCCCCTAAGCGCTTTAGAGCAAAATCTAGTGCTTTGACCGAAACAAAATCATTCCAAGAGAAATCTGTCATTAAAGGTGATTTTTATGTAAAAATATTTTATGAAAGTGGTTGGAATTTTTTATTATAATCATTGAAGAACATAAGAGCCCCCCCCCCCCATAATTAAGATTATTCAGAGCTATGTAAAAATTTGCTCATTATTAAAATAATCAATATCACTCAAGTTATATTCATCACTCATACCTTGACAGATATAGGTTAATATCAACCCACCAGTATCATGAATACTTGTATATTAAAAGGGTAGAAAACCTCGTGTTGAATCTTAAAAATTGCAGTTTGAAGCAAAAATAAAATTCTTGAACATTGGTACACCTCAAATAATCATAACCATAGCTTGAGTTGAAATTGTTGAGGTTTTAGGGCTGTTAAGACTGATTTTGTATATTTGGATGTAAATAACTGCTTTGAAGCCTTTATAAAAAAAAGAGAGAGTGAGAGATGATATTACATCTATGTCTCATTCATTTCACAAATCAACCTATACCAGCTGAATCTTTCTAAGAGGCTTAGAGTTAGTTGAAATGAAAGAAATGTAAAAGAACAATAGATGTTTTAAGCAAATAATTATAGAACTGGAAATGTTATTATATCCATGAATGTTATGGTTAAGGTATACTTATTTATCTTTAATTGGCAAACAGAAATAGTGGCTTTCTCTTACAATATTTGTCAGTTTTGCTGTATTAAGCATTGGATTGAATTGTAGTTATACATGTAAGTTATTGTATAAATTGTAGTTATACATGCAAGTTATATGTATAAAAGTCAATAGGTTTGTATTAAGCATTGGATTGAATTGTAGTTATACATGTAAGTTATATGTATAAAAGACAATAGGTTTGTATTAAGCATTGGATTGAATTGTAGTTATACATGTAAGTTATATGTATAAAAGACAGGTTTGTATTAAGCATTGGATTGAATTGTAGTTATACATGTAAGTTATATGTATAAAAGACAATAGGTTGTAGTTATACATGTAAGTTATATGTATAAAAGACAATAGGTTGTACTTTATATTGTCTTGTATTTGGAAGGCTATCATTTTTCTAATGCCAGCTAAGCATAGTTTCATTAGGCTTCAAGTCATATTGCAATAAAAAATCTTTAAAGTTTCATTGTTTCAGTTATTCGTTGACTCCCAGCTCTATTTTCATCCAGTTCTCAATCGTTTAGTTAACAAAACTCTGAATTCCTATGTTCCTTGTTCTATTTTGCTAAAACCTTAAAATTATTTGGATCAAAAGCTTGTTATCTGCCTGCCATAAGGCAGAGCATACTATGTTCAGATGTCATTGCTGTTAGAAATGTGACTGCTATGTCTTACTTGTTTACAGATGTTACCCATCCATCTGTCCATTTGTGTACTAATTTTATTTATGCACAATAATTGACCACTCTCTTAAGTTACCAAACTTTGTGGATGGCTTGCACATGGGGTAAGGGAAAACTCTATTGATTTCAGGGTCAGATGCTTAAAGGTCATGGTCACTGACTGAAAGAAGAAAAATGGTTTCTGCACAATAACACGAATTCTCCACCATCTACAGTTTTAAAACTTTGTATATGGCTTGCACTTGGGATAAAGATGCCCTTTCGATTTTTAGGTCCAAAGGTCAAGGTCACTGTGACTGAAAGAAGAATAAATGATTTCTGCACAATAACTAGAATTCCCCATCATCTACAGTTAACCAAACTTGATTAATGGCTTGCATTTGGGGTAAGGATGAAACATGTCAATTTTGGGGTCAAAAGCTCAAATTCTAAGATCACTGACTGAAAGAAGAAAAATGATTTCCACATAATAACATTAGTTTACATCACATACTTGGACCAAACTTTGTGGATGGCTTGCACTTGGGGTAAGGAAGAAGCCTATTGATTTTAGGGTCAAAATGTAAAATGTCAAGATTACTGTGACTGAAATAAGAAAAATGGGGTTATAAAGAATCAGTCTACTTGTTAACTACGTCGGGACTGTCGGACCAATGATATTTCCTCTGGGATAAACAAAGGTCTAATGAAACTGTTGAAATTAAGGTAATTTTTGTTCTGGAATGGGTCGAGACTTAGAACACAAATACCTCATTTAAAAAAAAAAAAAACAGGCGTATTTTTAGCTTCATCAAATTCCATTTTTAGTTTTCTATGTGCAACCATGTAGGCAACTTTTGCATAATACAGTGGCGAATTCATAATATGTACATGCATCCATACATTTGATACTGGTTCATAACGTATCAAAATTTCTTTTACTCCCCATGTTATTATTAAAATTTTCTCAGGAAAACACAAATCTTGGTAAAATGTGAATTAATCCTTTAGGATTCAATGTGAATTTTATCTTAATTGACACTACTATATACTGATTGATTAAGGTGTGAAAAGAGATATCGCATCATACTTTGAGCTTTCATCGTCTTAGTAAGTGCTTCCCCTTTGGCCATTACTTGTGATTACATAATACATGTAATAGTTGTATGTCACTGTCCTGGACCAAACTTGTGGATGGTTTGCACTTTGGGTAAAGAAGAAGCCTGTTGATTTTGGGGTCAAAAGGTCAAGATTACAGTGACTAAAAAAGGAAAAATGGTTTAAGCACAAAATTTTCAGTTATATACAGAGAGGACTCTTAAACATGGCATGAGCATGTAATGTGCTATACGTGGTACTTTTGTTTCATGTGGAAATTGTTTCGTGGCCTAAATTTAGAATCAATTGAAGGATTGCTCCACAAATGTCCTTCCTGCAGTTTGTGTCTAGTAACAAAACTCTGAATTTACCTTTCATTAGTGGCATAGCAGTTTTCTTGGTTTCATTTTTGCCACAAAAATTTGAAAATCTAATGAAAAATGTATCTGGTAACAATGTCAGTATTGTCATTAGTTGGGACTAGCTAATGGGACCCAAGCTCAGTATCGATTTTTGGTCTCGTTATATATGTATGCATGCATGTATAGAGTTTAATGGCACATCAGTACAATCCTGGCTATATAGCGTCAAGTAAAAGCTAGTTAGCAAAATGGTAAAGGCAAAAACCTTGCCATAATCTGCAGGAAGACTAAACCCTCACAAAAAGTAAATATCCACCAAACAATAAAAGGTAACAATGTTGCTGAAACTCCCAAAGGGCATACAAAACGAAGATAAACGCAAATTCCACAAGGCATACAAAACAAAAATAAACGCAAATTCCCACAAGGCATAGAAAACAAAGATAAATGCAAATTCCCACAAGGCATACAAAACAATGATAAATGCAAATTCCCACAAGGCATATAAAACAATGATAAATGCAAATTCCCACAAGGCATACAAAACAATGATAAATGCAAATTCCCACAAGGCATACAAAACAATGATAAATGCAAATTCCCACAAGGCATACAAAACAATGATAAACGCAAATTCCCACAAGGCATACAAAACAATGATAAACGCAAATTCCCACAAGGCATACAAAAAACAAAGATAAACGCAAATTCCCACAAGGCATACAAAAATCAAAGATAAACGCAAATTCCCACAAGGCATACAAAACAATGATAAACGCAAATTCCCACAAGGCATACAAAACAAAGATAAATGCAAATTCCCACAAGGCATACAAAACATATAAATGCAAATTCCCACAAGGCATACAAAACATATAAATGCAAATTCCCACAAGGCATACAAAACAATGATAAACGCAAATTCCCACAAGGCATAGAAAACAAAGATAAACGCAAATTCCCACAAGGCAAACAAAACAATGATCAACGCAAATTCCCACAAGGCATACAAAATAAAAAACAAAGATAAACGCAAATTCCCACAAGGCATAGAAAACAAAGATAAATGCAAATTCCCACAAGGCATAGAAAACAAAGATAGAGGCAAAGAAGGGTAACATTCTTAAATTACAAGGTCACATTATTTCTGTATACCCACCCAGGCCAGCCCGGGTTCCCTGCCTCGTGTCCTTGGGAAAGGCACTTAATTCCCATTTCCAATAATGTGTTAAAAGTGCCATTAAACCCCACCCACAAAACAAAACGTAATCTTTTGAAACAATCCAAGACCTTCTGAATTGGAACACCATCACATGATGTATTCCTCAATAGGATACCTCCATTAGTTGCCTCTTGTAACCTGGAGGAGGGTACCTCTCTGAGGAGCTTGAAAGTAATTGCGTTTGTGAGTCTGCTGAAATTGGGATTTTTGAAAGATTTTAAAATATTTTACATTCAGATAGGTGTCCAATTATTTTGTGATTGGGGACTGTGATTGGGGATTGTTTTTGGCCTCTGAGGACCCCTAATCATATGCAATTGCAAGGAGGTACCATATGTATGTGCATCTGTATTTGCTTGGAATTCTCAGTAAACTCCGGCATCATTCAAGATACACCTTTTTTAGCACACCTCTGCCAAAAGCATATTCATATGTACAGCCACATGGAATCTCAACCATTATTTCTTCCTTGGTTCTAAGCAACAGTTTTGAGTGGGTTTCATGGTACCTACCCACTGCAAAGGGGACTGGGGGGGCTAACTTTGCACATATATGTACATTAGCTTTTGTGTTTAGCTTGGGTCTTTTTGAACACTGTATGAATACTGCTATACCTGGAATTAATAAACTTGGTGACTGGATGCATCTTGACATGTACGATACTACACCCTCATCACAAAAAGTAGGTCATATTTCACGCTTCACTGACTGGTTAAATTTTGTTTTAAGTTTATTTCTTAAGCACTGTTTATGCTAGGGTCATCAAACTAGATTATTGTATGCCTTTCTACTAGTTGTAGACCCTTACAACAAAAGGTCACTGACCTACATTTCACATTTTACTGGCTCAGGTTAAGTTTGTTACGATTTTAACCAATCTAAATGCTTGTTACAAAGGCTTTGTACACATTTTTAATGATATGCAAATAAAACCAAAACCTTCACAAATAGGTGATAGTGTCATCGCTGTTAGAAAAGTGACTGCTCTGTCTGACTTATTTACAAATGTGGGCTGTACAAAAACTTATCACATACCCATTTAATCTTCCATATTTGATCTGGGTTTTGATACAGCTGTTCAATCCATATTTCTGTATCACACCCAGATTGTAACTATTTGGTTGTTTCCTCTGATGTCCACGCGTGGATAATTTTATACTGTAAATCTATAAATATTTTGAAAGCGTAAAAGAGGGGGTATGTAATCAATAGAAAACCACATTCGCGTTTTGTTCTGAGTCGGAGGAAAGAACTCGTTTGATATGGCTTATGAATTCATCTCGGCCTGATGACCTCAATGTATCCCCGTGCCGTATGAAACTTGTTCTTTCCGTCGACTCAGAACAAAACACGTATGTAGTTTTTGTGTATGTATGATTTCAGCATCTCATCTGATATCAAGACAAGGTTCATCTGCATACAATTACAATTAGTGCAGGCTGTTCAGTCAGGGTCCGACAAATCTTTCGCCTGAAGCAGGAGGGGTTACCAGAATGCTGATTCAGGGTTACCATATATTGAAGTCAGATAGCCCAGTGGGCTACTATAGTCATGAATATATTGAAGTCAGATAGCCCAGTGGGCTACTATTTTGTGTCATGAATATATTGAAGTCAGATAGCCCAGTGGACTACTAATTTGTGTCATGAAGTCAGATAGCCCAGTGGGCTACAATTTTGTGTAATGAAGTCAGATAGCCCAGTGGGCTACTATTTTGTGTCATGAATATTTCTGTATTTTTTTCTCCTTCAAATTACATCTTAAAAAGTACTTAACAAAGGATAATGATGGTTAATGCAACAAAAGAAGGTAACGGATGGTCTTGAATCTACATGTTTTATATTCAAATGCTTTATTTGCCTTTGCCATCTTTGGACTAATAAATTTAAGCTGGAATATCAGTTTCATTTCCTGGTAGCTCACTCTCTGGACTACCATCTGAATTTATTTGGTATGTTTTGGTTTGGTGTGGTTTGGTTTGGTGTTTTATGGCAAAGGAAGACATGAATTTTATTATAATCATACAGAGGCAATTGGAGTAAAGTGCCTTACCCAGGGACATTTTCCATGGTAACTGACCTGGACTGATCCAGTGGTAGGATTTAAACCCACACCTTTCAGGTTATGAGTCAGGCACATTAAGCACTGAGCCATCTCAACTCCTCCATCAGGTCTTTGAATTTGTTCACCTTAGTTTTTCTCACTGCGATCATTTCCTTTTTTTGTTATTAAATACTACGAGTTTGTCTATAAATTAATTCTTGTTGTTCGAAGCAGATTTGTCATAAATCTCAGTGTATCGTATTCTAAGTTGCTGTAAATCTTGAGTTCTTTTCACTATTTAATTTGTACTAAGTCATAAATACATGTATCTGTCATTTAATTTACTCACTAAATGAAAATAGAAGGATTCCAGCCATTGATTCCATTGTGGTGGACACAAGTCCACTTTGTATCTGCTGGGTGTTCATACATGTTTGCATTAATTTCCAGCCATCAGCCATTATGCAAAATGAACAACTAAGCATATACAGCTGAAGTTCACTTATTTCTAACCCTGAAGCTTGAGCCTGTGACACCTTTCATACACAAGACCACTTAATGCTACACTTGAACCTGTGACACCTTTCATATACAAGACCACTTAATGCTACACTTGAACCTGTGACACCTTTCATATACAAGACCACTTAATGCTACACTTGAACCTGTGACACCTTTCATATACAAGACCACTTAATGCTACACTTGAATCTGTGACACCTTTCATATACAAGACCACTTAATGCTACACTTGAACCTGGGACACCTTTCACATACAAGACCACTTAATGCTTCACCTTGAACCTGTGACACCTTTCACATACAAGACCACTTAATGCTACACTTGAACCTGTGACACCTTTCACATACAAGACCACTTAATGCTACATTGATTAGTTGGATTTTTAATAATAAATGTCACAGGGATTACTCTCTGAAGATCAATAATAAATGTCAAGTGGATTAGTATCTGAAGATTAATAATAAATGTCATGTGGATTAGCCTCTGAAGATTAATAATAAATGTCACGTGGATTAGTCTCTGAAGATTAATAATAAATGTCAAGTGGATTAGTATCTGAAGATTAATAATAAATGTCAAGTGGATATATATCTGAAGATTAATAATAAATGTCATGTGGATTAGTCCCTGAAGATTAATAATAAATGTCATGTGGATTAGTCTCTGAAGATTAATAATAAATGTCATGTGGATTAGTCTCTGAAGATTAATAATAACTGTCACATGGATTAGTATCTGAAGATTAATAATAAATGTCACGTGGATTCGTATCTGAAGATTAATAATAAATGTCAAGTGGATTAGTATCTGAAGATTAATAATAAATGTCATGTGGATTAGTATCTGAAGATTAATAATAAATGTCATGTTGAGTAGTCTCTGAAGATTAATAATGTTTTTTTTTCACACATACCTATACATGTATGTGTATGATCATGTTTTCTAACATTCCTATATATGTATGATCACGTTTTCTAACATTCGTATATGTGTATGATAATGTTTTCTCACATTTCTATATGTGCATGATCATGCTTTCTCACATTCCTATATGTATATGATCATTTTTCTCACATTCCTATATGTGCATGATCATGCATTCTAATATTCCTATATGTGTATGATCATGTTTTCTCACATTCCGATATGTGTATGATCATGTTTTCTCACATTCCTGTATGTGTATGATCATGTTTCTAATATTCCTATATGTATATGATCATGCTTTCTCACATTCCTATATGTGTATGGTCATGTTTTCTCACATTTGTATGGGTATAATCATGTTTTCTTACATTCCTATATGTGTATGATCATGTTTTCTCACATTCCTATGTGTGTATGGTCATGTTTCTAATATTCCTATATGACATTGTGTATGATCATGTTTCTAATATTCCTATATGTGTATGATCATGTTTTCTAATATTCCTATATGTGTATGATCATGTTTCTAATATTCCTATATGTGTATGATCATGTTTTCTAATATTCCGATGTGTATGATCATGTTTTACTCACATTCCTATATGTGTATGATCATGTTTCTAATATTCCTACATGTGTATGATCATGTTTTCTCACATTCCTATATGTGTGTGATTATGTTTTCTCACATTCCTATATGTGTATGGTCATGTTTCTAATATTCCTATATGTGTATGATCATGTTTTCTAATATTCCTATATGTGTATGATCATGTTTTCTCACATTCCTATATGTGTATGATCATGTTTGCTAATATTCCTATATGTGTATGATCATGTTTTCTAATATTCCGATGTGTATGATCATGTTTCTAATATTCCTATATGTGTATGATCATGTTTTCTAATATTCCGATGTGTATGATCAGGTTTCTAATATTCCTATATGTGTATGATCATGTTTTCTAATATTCCGATGTGTATGATCATGTTTTCTCACATTCCTATATGTGTATGATCATGTTTTCTCACATTCCTGTATGTGCGTGATCATGTTTTCTAACATTCCTATATGTGTATGATCATGTTTTCTAACATTCCTATATGTGTATGATCATTTTTTCTAACATTCCTATGTGTATGATCATGTTTTCTAACATTCCAATATGTGTATGATCATGTTTTCTCACGTTTCCTATATTTTTGTATGATCATGTTTCTAATATTCCTATATGTGTATGATCATGTTTTCTCACATTCCTATATGTGTATGATATGTTTTCTAATATTCCTATATGTGTATGATCATGTTTTCTCACACCTATATGTGTATGATCATGTATTATAATATTCCTTTATGTGTATGATCATGTTTTCTCACATTCCTATATGTGTACGATTATGTTTCTAACATTCTGATGTGTATGATCATGTTTTCTCACATTCCTATATGTGTATGATCATGTTTTCTCACATTCCTATGTGTATGATCATGTTTTCTAATATTCCTATATGTGTATGATCATGTTTTCTCACACCTATATGTGTATGATCATGTATTCTAATATTCCTATATGTGTATGATCATGTTTTCTCACATTCCTATATGTGTACGATTATGTTTCTAACATTCCGATGTGTATGATCATGTTTTCTCACATTCCTATATGTGTATGATCATGTTTTCTAACATTCCTATATGTGTATGATCATGTTTTCTCACATTCCTATATGTTTATGATCATGTTTTCTAATATTCCTATATGTGTATGATCATGTTTTCTAACATTCCGATATGTGTATGATCATGTTTTCTCACATTCCTATGTGTATAATCATGTTTTCTAACATTCCAATATGTGTATGATCATGTTTTCTCACATTCCTATGTATGACCATGTTTTCTCACATTCCTATATGTGTATGATCATGTTTCTAATATTCCTATATGTGTATGATCATGCTTTCTAACATTCCTAGGTGTATGGTCATGTTTTCTAACATTCCTATATGTGTATGATCATGTTTTCTAACATTCCTATACGTGTATGATCATGTATTCTAATATTCCTATTATGTTTGATCATGTTTTCTCATATTTATGTGAACATTGCTTTCTGTCATTCCTATGTGTATGATCATGCTTTTTAACATTCCTATGTGTATGGTCATGTTTTCTCACATTCCTATATGTGTATGATCATGTTTTCTCACATTCTGATATGTGTATGATCATGTTTTCTCACAATCCTATATGTGTATGATCATGTTTTCTCACATTCCTATATGTGTATGATCATGTTGTCTTGCATTCCGATATGTGTATGATCATGTTTTCTCACATTCTGATATGTGTATGATCATGTTTTCTCACATTCCTATATGTGTATGATCATGTTTTCTCACATTCCGACATCAAGGAATTTCCAGGAATTCAAGATAAGACCATTTCTTCTTTTTAACTATTTCTGATATTCTTGAGCAATAATATTTTCAAATTAGCTCTTCTTTCAGTCATATTGGATGTAAGATCAGCGCGATTTTAATTCAGGACAAACTAGGCACCATTAGAAGACTTTTGGTGAAAACCTCATGTTGATATAACCATCCATTCAGGAGAAGCAGCGATAACAAGATTTTCAACATGGCCACTGTGGCAGCCATATATGATGTCCTTCTGGAACCATCTTCATTTAGGACCAACCATACATCATAAGAAGTATTTTGGTGCAAACCCATGTCAATATGACTTTCCATTCAGGAGGATAAGTAATAGCAAGAGTTTCAAGGTGGCTGCTGTGATGGATATATTGGATATCAGATCTGCACCATTTTCATTTAGGACCAACTAGACATCATAAAAAGTATTTTAGTAAAACCCCCATGTTGATATTATCATCCATTCAGGAGTAGTAGTGATAACAAGATTTTTAAGATGACCACTGTAGTGATTATACTGGATGTCAGATCAAAACCATTTTCATTTAGGTTTGGTTTTCGTTTGGTGCTTTACGGCACAGCAACACAAGTTGGTTATTTAGTGTCGAGGCAATTGGAGTAAAGTGCCTTGCCCAAGGACATGCCACAGTAGCTGATCTAGGCTAGTCTGATGGTAGGATTCGAACCCATGCCCTTTTGGTCGTTAGTCCAGCACACTAACCACTGAGCCAGGACCAACTAGACATCATAAGAAGTCTTCTGGTGAAAACCCCATGTTGATATGACTTTCCATTCAGAAGGAGTATCAATTTTTAACAAGATTTTCAAGATGGCTGCAGTGATAGCCATACTGAATGTCAGATCAGTACCATTTTCATTTACATGTAGGACCAACTAGACATCATAAGAAGACTTTTAGTCAAAACTGCATGTTGATATGACCATCCATTAAGGAGGAGTAGCGATACAATTTTCAAGATGGTCATGTAGCAACCATACTGGATGTCTGTGCAGCACCGTTTTCATTTGGGACCCACTAGCCCTTGGGATAAATTTGTGTGTTAAGGAGTAGTGATAATAAATCTGTGCTAAAGGATGGATTGACATCAAAAACAATGGACAACCGGCCATCCCATAAGCTCTTCTGATCTATGACCAGTATATGTATATATATATATATATATATATATATATATATATATATATATATATATATATATATATATAAAATAAAAATAAAGATAAACAGTAAAAGTTCATATTTTGTTCCTCTTTCCCCTGATAATTTGCAGTGCCTAAATTTTCATTTAAAATGAGGCCAAAACACATGAAATGAGGGCAGATGAATAGACTGGCTGACAGATGGACGAAGAGATGTCTGCATGGAAAAATCATTGTGTTACTTGTAAGTGATGTGTGAAGCATACTCACACAATATTATACTGTAAAAAGAACAACTGTTCATTATCGGTGGCCTGATTCCTTGATGTCACCCTGTATATGACATCTTAAGTGTGGTGAAGTCAGAGAATTGATCAAAGCCCCAGATCACCCTGTGGAATCTTATGACACCATTGCATGAATACATCTTCTAATGAATTAACCAATCAGGACAGCGCAAAATGAAAGGTTATGTATAATAAAAAAAATGTTTGATCATGTTGCACAACAACAGAAAATAAAGAACAGTTTAATATTATTGAGAAAAGCAGTGCTGTGATTACTTTTGTGTCCAGACTACAATCTGGTACCATCATGTATTACATTTATCCTAAAATAATTACATGTCCTTTTTTCAATACAATTTCTAGCAATCCGATTGGCCAGGCCCATTTGAATTTCATTAGTTCTCACCTATATGAACTAAAGAAAAAAAATTTAATTTGGCTCTGCTACTTGTACTACATTCTGGACCATTTGCAGTGAATCATTTGTCTCTGCTACTTGAACTACATTTTGGACCATTTGCAGTGAATCATTTGTCTGCTACTTGTACTACATTTTGGACCATTTGCAGTGAATCATTTGTCTCTGCTACTTGTACTACATTTTGGACCATTTGCAGTGAATCATTTATCTCTGCTACTTGTACTACATTTTGAACCATTTGCAGTGAATCATTTGACTCTGCTACTTGTACTACACTTTGGACCATTTGCAGTGAATCATTTGTAAAATAAACTGCAAGCTAATTTTTATTGACATTGACTATGAGGGCAGTGTATTGGAAATTGCAGTTCCTGTGTATGGTGTAAAAACATTGAATGTTGTCAATGACGGTACATAGTTTCAACATAAAAAAATCTTTGAAAATATAAAGCTAAAAGTTTAATTGATCCAAAATTTAAATAATCTGTAGAGAAAGGTGGAGCTCTGACATTCCACATTATTCATTTTAACAAGTTAGTACACCTACAGTTTAACATTTAAAAAAAAACAACTAGCAAAGAAATGGTGAGTCAATTCTTAATACAGTACCAAACAGGCAGGCTTTCCCTTGCATTTAAAAAAGTCGCATTTTCATGTTTTGTATGAAACTGTGTTATAAAGAAAAACTGATAGAAGTACATATTCTGTTAGGTTCTAATTGCAAGTTAAATAAATATTTTTTTAGAATTTAAGTGTGAGCACTTTAGCTATCTCCTCTGTTTAAAAAGTGGAAGCTGTTGGTTAAAACAAAGCAGCTAAAGCTTTGCTGTGATTCAGGGAGAAGTGCTGAGCATGTTTTGGGAAGGATGTCAAGGTCAATAAACCCTGATAAAAGGAGAAATAAAAACATGAATGTATAAATCAAAATGTGGAAGCATAGCCTGATCATTTTTTTCAAAAAGGAAATCTAACCATGGTTATTTATCTAGATTGCAGCCTGGCAATCTCTCTCTCTCTCTCTCTCTCATTTCTAGAGATGCTGTTGATCAGAAATACATTTATTTAATCATTCAGAATTCTATGCAGCAATTGGATTTGCCATCCTACTGGGTCGCTCATGTTTGCTGCTTCTTTTTCTTCATTTTTAAAATAAAAAAAGCATTCTTTATTGATAGCAATCACAGGCACTTTTCCATCTTTGCCATTGACAGAGGTTTGTTATCAGCTTTTATCAACACAAACTGGTGATTTTGTACTGAGTACGTTTACCACTTAGTGCTTTGGCAACTCTTTCTCTCTCTCTTTCTCTCTCTGTGTGCAAAGTCTTCCTGTTAGGTATAGGCCTTAATAATTTTCATGAACAGTATTGTATATTGAAAAATTAGGAAAAAGCAACTTGTCTTTTAGAATTGAAAGTTTTATGCTACTGTGGTTGGCACTAGTCCCTAATTTCAACATTGGTAAATGGGAGTGAAATGATATGCCTGTGCCATGTATCAATATGTATTGCAGTACACAACCTATGATACAATACATATTGATACATGTTTAAAGAATAAATAGGCATATTAATAATAATTATTAATTTCCGTTGAAGATTAAAAGTAACTTTCAAAACGTAAGTATCACTTTGCATCAATTCTCCAACTTTTGTATTGATGATTTTCAAGACTGCAAAATTATTGATGCATCAGTCAATCGTTTCACTCCTATCGGTAAATATGGGAACATTAAACAAATAGGGATTTTGTGTATTTATCCACCATGGATTTAATTGTTTTAAAACAGATTTAACTGTCCAATAGAGGCTGTAGGTATAATGATTTTATCGACATGGGGTGAATTTGTGCCAGGTTGCCAGAAAACTGCTAACTGTTTTCTGGATGGCTATTTTCAAGTTATGGATATTGATCTCACTCTTCTTTTTAATGTATTCTTGCACAGGAAAAAAGTTGGTCAGGTGTGCAAGAATACATTAAAAAGATGAGTGAGATCAATATACATAACTTGAATATAGCCATCCAGAAAACAGTTAACTTTTAATTCACCATTGATCGACAGTTAATTACATTGGCCTGGACTACAGAATGCCTTTGATTGGACTGTTAGCAGTCTTTAATCCTGCTTGATTAGCTTGGAATTTTTGTATGAATAATTACATATCGTCATAGCGGCAGTCACATAGCAATAATTGGGTGTAAGGAAAAACATTCTCTCCTTGTATCTCACTCTTTCCTTCCCTATATCCTACCTATACATATTTTTACTTTAGAAAGATAATTTAGTTATTCATAATACCATTGTAATTATAACTGTATGTGATTATACTCGACTGTGTTTGTTTCTTATTTCTGTTACTTAGTTCTATTTTGGTGTCGTGATGGGCAAATTAGTTTCATTTACATATACATGTACATTGTAATAGGTCAAAATTTTTGGTGATGTG
This sequence comes from Margaritifera margaritifera, assembly GCA_029931535.1. Lineage (NCBI taxonomy): Eukaryota > Metazoa > Mollusca > Bivalvia > Unionida > Margaritiferidae > Margaritifera > Margaritifera margaritifera. The sequence continues at coordinate 4,395,190 of JAQPZY010001577.1, forward strand.
GTAGTAGTCCATATAAGTGAATAATCCAGATGATCGGCATGTGGATAATCTATGTTTTACTGTATATAGTAATAATCTATGTTTAACTGTATATAGAAATAATCGATGTTTTACTGTATACAGTAATAATCTATGTTTTACTGTATATAGTAATAATATATGTTTTACTGTATATAGAAATAATCGATGTTTCACTGTATACAGCAGGGGTCTCCAAACTACAGCCCGCGGCTTCGATTTGTCCGGCCCGCAACCATTAAAACGATTTTGCATATATTTCAATTTTTCAGTCGCTTCGGCCCGCAAACCCCCTTCAAAAATTGAACATGGCCCTCATCTTATAAAGTTTGGAGACCCCTGGTATACAGTAAAAATCTATGTTTTACTGTATATAGTAATAATCGATGTTTTACAGTATATAGTAATAATCGATGTTTTACTGCATATAGTAATAATCAATATTTTACTGCATATAGTAATAATCAATATTTTACTGTATATAGTAATAATCAATGTTTTACTGTATATAGTAATAATCGATGTTTTACTGTATATAGCAATAATCAATGTTTTACAGTATATAGTAATAATCGATGTTTTACTGTATATAGTAATAATCGATGTTTTACTGTATATAGTAATAATCAATATTTTACTGTATATAGTAATAATCAATGTTTTACTGTATATAGTAATAATCAATGTTTTACTGTATATAGCAATAATCAATATTTTACTGTATATAGTAATAATCAATATTTTACTGTATATAGTAATAATCGATGTTTTACTGTATATAGCAATAATCAATGTTTTACTGTATATAGCAATAATCAATGTTTTACTGTATATAGTAATAATCGATGTTTTACTGTATATAGCAATAATCAATGTTTTACTGTATATAGTAATAATCAATGTTTTACTGTATATAGTAATAATCGATGTTTTACTGTATATAGCAATAATCAATGTTTTACTGTATATAGCAATAATCAATGTTTTACTGTATATAGCAATAATCAATGTTTTACTGTATATAGTAATAATCGATGTTTTACTGTATATAGCAATAATCAATGTTTTACTGTATATAGCAATAATCAATGTTTTACTGTATATAGCAATAATCAATGTTTTACTGTATATAGTAATAATCGATGTTTTACTGCATATAGTAATAATCAATATTTGAGTGTATATAGTAATAATCAATGTTTTACTGTATATAGTAATAATTGATGTTTTACTGTATATATTAATAATCGATGTTTTACTGTATACAGTAATAATCAATGTTTTACTGTATATAGTAATAATCGATGTTTTACTGTATACAGTAATAATCAATGTTTTACTGTATATAGTAATAATCGATGTTTTACTGTATACAGTAATAATCAATGTTTTACTGTATACAGTAATAATCGATGTTTTACTGTATACAGTAATAATCAATGTTTTACTGTATATAGTAATAATCAATATTTTACTGTATATAGTAATAATCGATGTTTTACTGTATACAGTAATAATCAATGTTTTACTGTATATAGTAATGTGGAACTCTTCAAAAACACTACTAATGTTACTAAGTATTGTGTAGAGCCAACGCTTATGTAGCATACAAAAATATGGAAGGGTGTAAGTTTATAAGTCTATGATCAGGGCTATTTCATTCAAATCTATCTGCAGAGAGGAAAATTCCACCTTTTTTTAGGGATGTACCACCACTAGAAAAGCATTAAAATTATACAGAAAAATGCAGAAAAAATACATTCAAACCCCACCCATACAGAAAAAAATAAAATAAAAATGCCTCTCCCAAGATACATTTAAATTAAACAGATCTTATGCAAAAGTTTGTGATTCAAGAGAAATTAACTTTGAACTTAATCTCTGGGTTGAATAATGAACCAAAAAAAAGTATGGCTAACCAATCATTTTATTCACAATTTCAACGTGGTATTTCTTTATAGTTCACAGCCTTTTGTATTTTGAATTCATAATAAATATAACAAAATTCGTACTTAAAGGTCCTCTCAAAACATTTCTGATGTTATCAAATTCTTAAAACAAAGTTACAAACATTAAATTTACAATTGTAAAATTGATCACCTAAGGTCACAAATCATCATTTCTTTCTTTTGCTGTCATCTATTTGTTTCATCCCATCTTTGACTTCCTTCTTGAAGGTTTCTAGAAAGGTGAAGAGTTTTCTTCCCCTATGTTGCGTGCTCTCTTGTAATTTTTCGAAATTCTCTTGACCTAAAAATCAAAAGAATCAAAATAATTAAAAAAACAGATTTTCAGTCATTCAATCTGATGAATTGCGCAAAAGTACATGTAATAATGCTATATTTGTCACTTTCCCTTTTAAAGACAAACCATTTTAAGATACATATAACTGTAAGTTTTCCACCATAAAGTCATGCCAGACAAACTTGAGGAATGGTGAGCAATTCGCTCATGCAAATATATCCTGCCTCTCCCCCAAACCCACTCCTACCACCATGATGGAAATTAGCCTATAGTATTGTCTAGTTGCCTCCAGTTTCAATTGAATTAGTAATGCACAGGTGGTGTAATAGCACAACATGTGCTAACGGAGTCGCAGTGGTGAGTTGTTAGGCATTTACCCCTCCAAGGCAATGGTTCAAAGTGATCCGTGAGTAAATATAAAATCACATGACCTGTACTGTACCTGTAGAGTCAGTATTGTACAAGACACTGATCTCAAACAAATAACTCCGAGTAAAGACAATCAAACATGAAATAAATATCACAATGACCTACTCTTGGAATGATGGTGTCATACATATCACTGACTGTCCACATTAAGAACATCACCAAACAAATAACATTACTTGAGGACCTAAATTCAGAGACTGATCTAAGTTACTGATGTATGAAATATAGGTCACTGAGTCTTACTTTTGATGAAATATTGTAGTACTCAACATAATGGATCCATAGGCAAAGCCAAATGACTGCAAACTCAAAGTTGTATGATCCACTAAACAAAAGCCAAATGTACAATAAGGCACACAAGCATGAAATACAGACCATGGTAAAGTACTTTTAAGATAACGGTTCAGTTGCCCAGAAACCATTTTTCTTCTTCAGTCAGCAACCCTGACCTTTGAACTTTTGACCCCACAATCGATAGGGTCCTTACTTACCTCAAGTGCAAGCCATCCACAAAGTTGGCAACTATAGATGGTGGATAACCTGAGTTACTGTACAGAAATGATATTGGTAACAGATAGACATCATAACATAATATGCTCAGCCTTATGGTGGGCATATAATAACCAAAACCTCCAATACAAACTTTAACCTACTGTCTACAAATAACAAATCTTAAATGCAATCATTAAACTTGAACATTTCACTACAAATCAAAATTTAAAAAAAAATCGGTAAAATTATAAAAAAGGTAACAAATAATGTCAGGTAAATGCTATTTAACACACAAAAGCACAGTTCCATCATATGAGCCATAGACAAAACCTTAAATGCAAACTTTGACATTCTGTCGACATAAAACAAACCTTAAACACAAACTTTAACCTCCAACTTTTCACTACAAATTGCAAAAACAAGAGTCACTCGAAGCAACTGACCCTACTGGCCAAAAAGGATTTTCAGGAATCCAAGATAAGACCTCTTCTTGTTAACTACTGTGTATCAAAATCATCTCTGATATTCTTGAGAAACTCCAACAATAATATTTTCATACATGTTTGAGCTTACATGTTTACAAGATACCTGTAAGTGCATGACAAAATTCTGTGTAATAGCCATTGCCCATGAACCTGATCTCATGGATAGAAAATTATTCAAATTGTCTAAGACAATGTCAAGTTATACCCATTATTACTGGCACCAAACAGACCTAGTAATGGATGCATGTTTAAAGTTTCATGGCAATCTTCCATGTAGTTAGGAAGAGTAGCAATAACAAACTTGTGCTAACAGACAGAAAACAAATGACAGACAACAGGCCATCCCATAAGTGCCTCTGGTCTATGACTAAAAAAACTAACATTAACAAAACTGAATAAAAAAGGTACCAAACAATGTCAGGCATATGATACTCAAAACACCAAAATGAAATTTTAATGCATAATTCCTGTGGGCTATAAATGAAACCTAAAAACACAAACTTTTACCTGCTGTCTATACTGAGTAAACCTTAAACACAAATTTTAACCTCAAACTTTTCTCCATAAATTGCTAAAAAATGTAAACAATTGGAAATAAGTATGAAATAATTAAAAGTCATGCATGTCTACTGAAAACACAGACTGTCAATTTCAATGTAAAGTTCCTTCATATATGCTATAATCAAAATCTTGAACGCAAACTTTAATCCATGGACACAGATGCTGACCTTGCTGATGCCAGGGTGATAGTATAACCTCTTCTCTACCTTGTACAGGCTGCAACCAATAATAAATAAACAGTTGTAATAAGTGAAGAGATACCTACCAATTTTAATGTACTGACTCCATACCTGAGCTTTTAACTACCATCCAAGCCTTTACCAGATATGAAAAATCATATGACCTTTGTGGAGTTGATCAGTCATGTGATAATAGTTCACAACAGACCATGGATTACAGATAGAAAATAATAGGAAGGGAGATGTGTGAATCCACGTAGATTATATCAGGGTGTCAATTCCAAGAGAGAAAGAGGGACTTAGCCTGTTAAATAAGGCCCCAAACCTGTATTGGTATTGATGGGTAATATTGGTAAAATTTTGGAATCTGATATCATCTGTTGCAGATGACAGGTCTGAAACACATCAGTACACATATCGACCATTTTTAGACACTTACTGGTATTTCTCGTGGCTAGTGAGACACACTTTGTTGAAGGGGCCTTTCGGTGATCTGCACAGCATAATTCCATTTAAAATTTGATGTCTGACAACTGGTAAATCCAAATGCCATAACACAACCTTACCTTACTGGCATCCGTAGGCAGATAACTGGCTGTCCAGTCAATATCAAGGAACCAATCTGATGTGATTTCGCTCATTAGAAATGATCATTTGGATTATGTGATGAATATCTCATCATTAGACTAGTATCATGGTTTAACAACATATCAGATTACAAAAATGGATGGATCAGTTTTATATTATGGTATTTTGGTGTGTATAATGCGCACTAATGTGTAACACGCACACTGAGTTTTGACCCAGAATGAGGTAACGAAGGATTTTATCTAAAGGGGAAGGGGGGTGGGGGGTGGGGGGGGGGGTGGGGGGTCTCACAATTTGTCACCAAAACAAGGGGGCAGTAGGAAAAAATTGGAGTTGGGGTGGGGGTCAATTGCCATAAGTCATTATTTACCCAACAGTTAAATATTCATCTCTTTCTTCCTGCTCCACTGTTTGGGCTCAACTGAAATGAAAATCCTCACAAGATGCCCCCTCTAGTTGTATAAGCATTAATCTGTTGACTGTTTTTGAGCTTAATCTGTTCCTTATCTGTGTATGAATATTGTTCTGCGCTGAGAACCCTCTTTTAGTCTGCTGTCTGAAGGGCATATACATATGAAACTGTTTTTTATGGTAGAATTTTCCAGTTACCAGGTATTGTCTCATGGATATCTCTGCTCCAAAATGCATGTGATCTGATGACTCTGCGAATCATGTAAGAGTCAACATCCTCATTCAAACAGCTGTTTTCCGATGTAAAAGGGTTATTTTCCCCACAACTTTTGTAAATATTGCACAACATATCTCCCACCTTGGTGTTGTGTTGTAACCATTTGCACTGTAACTGCCAAGATTTATGAAACTTTGTTTCAGATTTTGGTTTCTTCTTTGCCGGTTCATCTAACCCGACATGTGACATACTTTTTTAATTATTGTCCACCGTTTGATGAAAAACTCCACTTCACTCTTCACTTTCTTCATTCTACAGTTCACTTTGCACATTTGTGCCACCAGTGACTTAAATTGAAAAGAATCAGTAATTTTCTGCCCAGCCATGCTTGACTAATAGTCTCACTTTCCAGAAATGAACCAAAATTTGTGCATGAGCAAATGAGAGGAAAGGGCATCAATTGCAGATCCTCTCGAGTACACACATTTTTCTGTTATAAATAATAAATTAGCGGGATTTCCAAGCATCCTTACATCTGAATACTTTGGAATGGAATAGATGGAGGTATTTTGATCAAATAAGTATTCATACTTTTCCATTTTTTTAAGATTCTTATTTATTAAGTGTATCGTAACAGTTAAATAAAAATCATATACTACGCAGAGTGCATTTTTATATGCGTGACTGAACAAATCTGAGGGAGTTCTCATGCATCACTGCTTCCCAAGTGTGCAAATTCATAACATTTGTGTGATTTGAGGATTTGCGCACCCTGGCAGCATCTCTGTAGTCGGCCATATTGGATAGTGCACTGATCATCATTTGTTACACAACATCTGAATTGTTTACAATAATCAGTACTCGACTGTTTCTCTGGTCTTTCCTCTCCATACGCAGTACCTGATCATGACTAGGGGTGAAACGATACACCTGTGCCATGTATAGATACGATTCACGATACACAGCCTACGATACGATACATTATCGATTCTCAGTTTAATCATGACCAATAATTTTTTAAAGATATCATAAAAGAAAGAACAAAAAAAGTGGGAATATTGTAACTATTTCATTCCAGTTTTATGGCTGACCCTTAAAAGGGCTGTTTTAATGTTCATCTTGTTGATGGAGTTCAGTCTGTTGCATCAAATCCCTCAAATTACTCTTCATCATCATCACTCTCAAAAAGTTGCTGTATGTCCTCATCTGTCATTCTTCTCCACTCCCTAACAGAAGACTCTCTTACAATGAACTCGCTTCCAGCAGCTGATGGTTAGCAATGATGGTTAGCTTGTCTTTCGCAGTGTACAAGATTCTTACACATCCCATACTGTCTTTGACTATATTCGTTCAGATTCAAGGTCGAACATAAGTTGCTATGTGTGAATGTTTGCGTCCAGTATTTATACTTATTTGGACTATCATGATACCTTTGAAATATATCTCAGTCTCCAAGCAAAAATTTACCAAGACAATGCATCATAATTATTCAGGGTTAGAGGGTTAGAAGTGAAATAAACTTTAAAAATTTGAGTTTTTTAAAGTTTTTTTCAAGGTTTTAACATTTTTTTTTTTGGGGGGGGGGGTCAAGACACCAAGCAGTTACAAGATTATCTCCATGGTGAGCATAACATTAATTAAAAATTTGGATATCCTCATAAAGAGAAAAGGGACTCTGTTATGGAGTGTTGAAGAGACCATTCCATGAGGATTGTTTTGCCTGACCTGGACAGAATGTCCACTAATATGTTCTTCTTCCTGGGAATGTGGCACTTTACGAGGAATGTGGATGGCTCAGAGGGTTATCCCTTCTGAGGCATCCAGCAGAAGAGGTTCCAACTCCATGCAAAGAGAAGGGGCAAATAAGCCTCCTTGACGTCAGAGATACGCTATGATGGATATGTTATCGGATGAGACCATGACACAATGGCCCCTTACTCTGTCGATGCACCCTAAAATACTTCTGGTAGAAGAATCTTAATTCGAACAAAGGTTGAAGCAACCTGACTTCGATCTGTGCAAAGATTGAAGCGAATGCAATGCTAATGATGTTGATAATCTGACAACGATATGCCGTTGAATGATAGAATAAAATGACCAGATGTCTTTAATATGCATAATTTGCGTGCTTTCTCGACTGCTAGGCTAGCCTAATGAAAAACTGCGTGCAAAAAAAAAAAAAAATTGTGTGGGGTCGGGGTAGAGCCGTTCATCATTGTTTCAAAATTTTTTTTTTTTATTAAGGTTTCCTTCAGTGTTTTTTGTCTTTTTTAGGTTTCTAAGGTGAAAATGAAATTTTAGAGTTTTCAAGGTTCTTGAGGTCTGCTGCGGACCCTAATTATACTTGGCACATCAAAGCTTTAGTCAGCGGTGATCATCTTTAAAGATACCCTGCTTAGTCAATTTAACATTGATCACTGTATTGTATCAAGGAAGTATCAAATACTGCTGTTTAAGTTCAGAAATAAAACAAAGAACCAAGTTTATTTTCCAAAGAAAAGTACAAAATTGCAAATTTACCTAGACAAAGCAATGTAATTATGTTTAGCACATCAAAGCTTTAGCTGTTGATGATTATCTTGAAATGACCACACTGAGTCAATGAAGCACTGATCACTGTATAGTCCACAAAGAAATATCAAATACTGTGATTTAAGATGCAAAATAAAATTAGGAACCAAGTTTATTTCCCCCCAACAGAGAGTATGTGCCTATTTAATACCTTAACTTTTTATTTTGTTTCATGATATGTGTCGATGTTACTGCAACAGATAATCCTTATTCATGAAAAAGATGTCCCCTAAATGTGCCTCTGATCAGGACATTACCACTGCTTGAATTCTACATCTTTCAATTAAACCATGAATAAAGAAATTTATAAATGAAGAAAGTTTATTTTAGATCAACAGTTACTGAATATTAAACATTTATGGGTATGGTTATCATATCTGTTCCATTGCAATGCAGTACTTTGCACAGCTTTAATGTAAATGTGACAGAGTAGAACAACAAGTTATCAGTCATATGTACATGTATTTCTGGCTGAGTAACAGAACAAAAATCTACATAGTGACATGATCTGATTAAGTTTATTAACATAAGCAATCAAAGAAAAAGATTATCAAGGTTTTTAAGCATTATTTAATTCTTTAATAAGGCTAGTGAACAATTTAGTTACAATGTGATGGATTTAATATTTCACAAAGAATGAATGTGACGTGTAGGCAGCTTTTGTGCCTTTTGTCAGATCTACCTGAACAAAAATATATTTTTTTATTCTTCAGTAAAATGCGCATCCCCTCATGAAAATACAAAAATTAGGTAAAAAAGTGTGCATAATACGCACAAAAATAAAACACAAACTGCTAAGAAAAATGCCAATTAATCCATCCATTTATCTGCTATAATTTCAATGTTTTATAAATAGGTGATACAACACCCCAAACCACCCATCAATACCAATACAGGTTTAAGGGTTGATTTATCAGACTAAGTGAGACTAATTTTTAGCATGAGCAACTCTGCCAAGAATCATTTGCACCTGTTCTGATGTAAATTATTTTGCAAAAAAAAAAAGAAGTCACAAACCTGTTAGTTTTCCTCGATGAACAAAATATGCTGCTATCTGTGCTGCTCTTCGCACAGGGTAGCTATCAGCAATCTGCAAGACCAAAACACATAGTTTGGGTTTGATACTGCATGAACCAATACATGGGACCTAGCACAGGTAGATCTAAATGCCAATCAGTTTATTAATAAGAACCAGTTCAATTTCTTTGACAGGTTGAAAGTAATTTCGTATTACCTGGTTAGTTATACTGATCAATGAAATTAATTCTCTTGCTTTTGGTATGAACAAATAATGGCCGCTGCAATCATAATCTGACACAATCATGATATCACCTCACTGGAAGAGAGCTGAATGACTTTCCCACAACTAGGGAATGCAATAGTCTATTTTTGACTGTACCATTTTAAATACACTATGAAGTCACATTAATCAGATTCTGGGGAGTAAAAATGATAATAATAAAACAATTTAATATTCTCAATAAAAATATTAAATCTTTTTCCATGCATTCAATCAACATCAAAAGTAGAAGTTAAAGACTGTCTATTTACAGACTGGGTTTTATTTCTGTTGTAATTCAGAAACAGACAACAAAATCTGAACACTGTGTGAAACAATGTAAATGCTGTTCCTGAACGCTGATATTATGACTGCAACAGGCAGTGTTCGAGCACAAAAAATACTGTGAACAAGTGGCCTAAGTGGGTCTGAGACCATTCAATTGGCTGACATCTACCTAAAAGCCAAATGAAAAGAAAACCAAGAACTCTGGGTTAGTATATTGCTTTCTTACATTCAAAGGTTTTTATACTTTTTTAGTTATGTAAGACATATTGGATGACCAACCAGGATCATTTACATCAATTTTAAAGGCCCCTTTATGCCAGGATGCTTTCTGTAAAATTTGGTCAACTTCTGTTGACTGCCTTTTGAAAAAAAATGTTTAAAGTTTTTTCTACTTTAGCAATGTTGGCCATACTGAATTAGATCAGCATCATGTGTGAAAAATTGAAAGACCTTCATGTCAGGATGCTTTCTTTGAAATTTGGCCAATTGTGAAAAACAGGTTTTGAGAAGAAGTAATTTTAAGTTTTGTACTTTAATTTTAGAAATGCTGCCAAATTTTACAGTAGATTGGCATAATTTGTACAAACTTGAAAGGCTTGCTGCCAGAATGCTTTCCTGAAATATGGTCAAAATCTGTTCAGTAGTTTTGGAGAAGTAGTTGTTTGAAATGATTTCCTATTTTTAGTAACCATGGCCTTATTTAATAGTGGATTGGCACCATCTGTATAAATTTGACAGATCTTTATGCCACAATGCTTACTAACCATGGCCATATTTAATAGTGGATTTACACCATCTGTATAAATTTGACAGATCTTTATGCCACAATGCTTACTAACCATGGCCATATTTATTAGTGGATTGGCACCATCTGTATAAATTTGACAGATCTTTATGCCACAATGCTTACTAACCATGGCCATATTTATTAGTGGATTGGCACCATCTGTATAAATTTGACAGATCTTTATGCCACAATGCTTACTAACCATGGCCATATTTAATAGTGGATTTACACCATCTGTATAAATTTGACAGATCTTTATGCCACAATGCTTACTAACCATGGCCATATTTAATAGTAGATTTACACCATCTGTATAAATTTGACAGATCTTTATGCCACAATGCTTAACTAACCATGGCCATATTTTAATAGTGGATTTACACCATCTGTATAAATTTGACATCTTTATGCCACAATGCTTACTAACCATGGCCATATTTATTAGTGGATTGGCACCATCTATATAAATTTGACAGATCTTTATGCCACAATGCTTACTAACCATGGCCATATTTATTAGTGGATTGGCACCATCTGTATAAATTTGACAGATCTTTATGCCACAATGCTTACAAACCATGGCCATATTTATTAGTGGATTGGCACCATCTGTATAAATTTGACAGATCTTTATGCCACAATGTTTACTTAACCATGGCCATATTTATTAGTGGATTGGCACCATCTGTATAAATTTGACAGATCTTTATGCAACAATGCTTTCTGTCAAAAATTGGTTTAATTCTATTACCAGTAATGGTTTGTGAAAAAAAGTTGTTTAAAGGCTTTTCTATTCTCAGTAATGGTGGCCATATTTGAAAGCCAACTGGCATCATTTGTACAAAATTGCAAGGCGTTTATAGATGAATGTTGTCCACTGCATTGGTCAAATTCTGTTTGTGAGAATAAGTCATCTCAATATTTTCATATTTTTAGTAATGGTGTAAATATTTGCTGACAGATTGGCATCATTTGTATAAATCTGAAAGGCTTTGATGCCAGAATGCTTTCTGTCAAATTTGGTCAAATTCTGTTCAACAGTCATTGAGAAGTCATTTAAAAGCTTTTCTGTTTATAATAGCAGGGGCAATATTTCATGGTGGATCAGCAAAATTTGTAACAACTTGATATACCTTGATGCCAGAATATTTTCTGGTAAGAGTCCAGTGGTTTTTAAAAAGCTGAAAATACCAGTTGTTGATGAAGGACAATGCACACTGTACAATGGGTCATTCTATAAGTTGACTTGACTTTACAGCCAGTGAACTAAAAATTAAGTTTTTTGAGCAGCTTTTTGATGCAAAGTGTACAATCCAAGGTGGTTGAGGAGTTCATATTTGTGCTAGATACAAAGTTTAAATGCTATGTTCCTGGTTAAGACATAAATATGTTTTGAATTTTTCTATCAGACACATATTTGAAAGCTTTTATATACTGAAACAAAAACAGCCTTTATGAGACTCTCTTTTTACTTTCAAGAGTAGTGAAAGAGTTATCTCTGGCACATGCTGTAACTGAAATCAGTTTATACACGACTTTATCTCTTTGCAGGGATATATCTATATTAGAACTCTAATTTGCAGCAATTTTCAAGTGACTTTATCTACTCCCAATGTTGTGCTTTAGCACAGGATTGCAGATTTCCAGCCATTTTTAGCCACATATCTCAAAAATATTGACTCATGCACCCCTTTGGCATGCTGTTTCTGCCTTAATTAATAATGAAACTAATTATGTCCCATTCAAATTTTGTGTGCCCTCTTAAGTTGTGGGACAGATGGACACACAAACTTCAAAAGTTTCAGTGTTTTTAATAACTGATAACTTCCTCTTGGACATTATGGGCTTGTGGACTACTTGCAAGAACTATTTTACCTCCAAAATTGAAGAGTTTGACAACTTGCAAGAACTACTTACCTCCAAAACTGAAGAGTTTGACAACTTGCAAGAATTACTAACCTCCGAAACTGAACAGTCTGATAACAAAAGTGGTCCAATGAACATGGGCAATTTTACATGTTAGAAAAACACACATTAGCAGATTTTTACAAAAAAAAATTCTAAGTTCAAATTACCATCAAAACATGCATCAGCATGACTTTAGTAAGTCATCACAACAAAGTAAAGGGGTCATGTAGCTGGAACTATTTTATTGGAATCTTAGCATACATGTATCCGCTGAGCTGGTTGGCATAGGGATAATATACAAAATAGTATAGTGGATCAAAAAATAGCAGAGGGACTTAACTTAACAGCAATAAGGCACAGTGGGTGACACGGTGTTCCTTGCCCAAGGGATCATAGGTTCAGCACTGTGCTCCTAAACTAAAATAGAGTTACCTAACAGCCAAGGCCAAATACAAAATAACTTTTTATGGTTGGTGGAAATAACAAAATCATGATCACTTGTAAAAACTGATCCAACAGACCAAACAGAGGAAGATAAGTTTATCTACACCGGAGAAAAACCATAGATAACTCTGTCCAGTGGGCAAGAGAAGTCTGTCTCATCGGTGGTTTTACATGTGAGAACAGACAATGTCGTTGGATGAAGACATTTCTCCTTTTAAAATTTCGTGTTTTATATGGGAAAAATCAACTGAGTGTGCAATCTGATAAAAAGAAAAATAAGAAAAGAAATAACTCATCTTAGGTGCCCTTAATGCCATGCATGGGGTAATATGCAAACTCAATTTAAGCAACTTTTTACATTTCAAAACAAAAAATGTATCAAAATTTTAAAGGTTTCAAGTGACTGAAATCCTTATTTTTGGCATGGCAACTCACCCGCTGTATAACTTGTTCGTTGTTTGATAGGTACCTGAAAAAAAAAAAAAAAGTAAAACGTTGTTGAATCATGTCAATCTCTTTTATGAAAGTATTTTATACTTTAGATATATAATTCAATATTAAAGTAGTAGATATTACTTGGCATGTACTGTGAATTTACTATTTTTCATGAGGTAGCCATTTTTGTGGATTTTGCTGTTGCAACAAACCACGAATTTTAAGCTGCAATATAAAATGATCCTTCTTTGAAAATAATAGGACCCCATTCCCAATCCATACATTTAAGTACTGACAAGAACAATAGGACCCCGTCCAAAATCCGTACGCTTAAGTACTGACAAACACAATAGGACCCCGTTCCCAATCCATACATTTAAGTACTGACAAAAACGTATCCAATCCATACATTTAAGTACTGACAAAAATGTGGGTTTTTTGACAAAACAATGAAAATTGGCACCCACATAAATAAATGAATTTGTAGTAACCAATACATGACATGGTATATGTGTACCTCATGTTTAATACATGAAGTTCTGCATGTAGCGGCTAACATGACATGCCTACCTCCTGACAGCAGCAACTAATGTCAGTGACCTTAACCTTTTAACCCTAAAAGAAATACGTTCCTTCCTAAGATTTCTTGCCCAAAAGGAAAACCATTCACCAAGTTCGTTGAAATAAGATTGTTTAGAATACAAGTTGTAATGTTGAAAGTGATTTTCTTCATTAAGTTATTGTGAACTTGACCTTTAGTATCCCAACTTCTATAGCTTATTTCCTTCCCATAATATCAAGCCATGCCCAAAGTTTGGTGCTATTATGTTGTTTGTAATTACCATCTTTACTCCAAGTTTTTGGGCACACTAAGTTTCCAGATTCCCTTATTTTTAAATGCACCCTATGTTTTTGGAAAGTCATGTTGGTAAGAAAAATTTTGACCCTAATTTTCTCACACACTAAATAAGATCTGAGACATTTTTCATTAGGAACATAAAGATAATTGAATTTAATACATTGGCATGTATTTATAAAATGAGAATCAATGTTGCAACATAGTATTATCATTTAACTATAGTACAGTATGTGCAAAATGAGCATATGCAGGCGTTTTTCTATTTTTATCCACAACCATAGTTCCAGTCAAGAAACAAATTGTATAAACCTTTAATTTTAGTATTTTCCAACACAATGAGTACTGTAATAGATCATAATTAGAACAAATCCATTCTGCAAAGTGATTACAGTGTACCAAGATTTTCCATAGATTCTGGCATAAAAATGGCAGCCAGTTCAGATAGTAATTTCTGACTACTATACCACACTTCATTATAACATGAATTTGGATATAAGATGATCATTGGGTGGCTCCCGAAATTTTTACAATAATTTCACCAATTTCTTCAAGTACTACAAGGTTTTACTGCCAAATAAATATGACTGATTTAATAATTTAGCAAGATGTGTTGTATAATGTCTTATCACTGCTTCTTTCTTTATATTGATAAAGATGTTACAAGTTTCTAATTATGAGTGTTCCTTTCAATTGTGTTAATAGTCAATCACTGCACTTTAATTTTAGTTTATTTCTAACAGATGTCAGCTCTTAAAAAACTGATTACAGTGGTCCCCCTCTTATATGGCCCCCCCTCACCAGTGGCCACCTTCTCTACACGGCCAGTTTTCTTTGCACTGATGAGTTTGTGTACAAAAGTACCCCTCATGGGTGGCCACTCCTCTGATGCAGCATTTGGCCAGCATATTAATCCAAAAATGTCAAATTTACCACTCACAACGGACCACGTTTTATCTAATACATGTTCAAAACCAATTTTTAATTCATACGGTAAGGTAAGTACATGTAATCCTATTATCTTTTCCAACATCTGTTTCCAGTTATCAGATTTTTCATTACTGAGATAATTGCCGGCTGATATACATTATAACATGTACCACTAAGTTTAATATTATATCATTGTCTACAAACGGCAACGTTTACAGGAAATGGGCTCAACAATGTTGTGATAAGAGTTTTGGGCTTCACACAGCTTTTGAGTTCTTCTCTTTGATGATTATGACTGGAGGTAATTATCAAGATCATAACTTGGTCAACATAGGCTAAATATAGCTTTTGTGGATTCACACAAAGAGAAATGAAATTTGAACAAAACAGGGTACCAGGCAAAGACCAAAAAAATCATGTGACAGTACATTTATCACTTCCTTTATAAACAAGGCATTTCGTCTACTCTATAAAAGTTTCATCTGTATGATTAAATTGTAGTACAATTAGCAATATAGGAATAAGTCATTATAAAAGTTTAATATGTCACCATGTAAATGGAAAATTCTTGCTTTAGAAGAAAAAGTAAAAGTTATTCGACTCAACCACAATAGGGAGAGTTCAAGAGTACATGCCAAAAAATTATATGTTGAAAGGATTCAAATAAACAACATCGTAACAGATAAGGAGAAAATTCTGCAGCATTGGTAAAATGGAGTAAATGGAAAAAGAATGATTCTGAATGCCAAGCGATGTTTGTACCGAGATTTAAATTATGAGGTTTTGAATGGTTTTGCACTGCACGTGCCAAGAACATTCAACTCATGGGTCGATTGATTCAAGAAAAGGTAAAAATTTTATCAGTTGAAATGGGATAAATATTTCACACTTAAGAATTAAAAACTATTAATGTATGTTCACTTGAAATAAGTCTATTCTTAAGACAAGAAGAACCTTTTGATAATTAATGTTACTTTTAAATGAAGATATTAATTGTTTTGAAGTGACATGTAGCTTTCTTACTTCATACACATACATATACTTCTCACAAATATAGTCCCTCTCTGGAAAGGCCACCTCTCTTATAAGGCCACTTTCCTGGTGCAGAAAATCTAAATTATTATGAACCATCAACAACAAATCCATTAGGTCCTCTTTGTGTTTGTTTTCAATGCATCCTGTGTACCATTGTTGCTAGTCCACGGTAAACAATAGCCAACAGACATTTGCACAGTCAACTGGCATACACTACCAAGCACCAAATTTAATGTGGTGGTCAAAAAACGTTTCTCGGCAGAGTTCATAAATCAATAATTTACCTAATTAAGTAGTTGGTTAGCATCAGTGTCAATCTCACAGCTTAAGGTTATTGAAATTATTAATCCTTTACAAAAACATAAAAAAATGAAAGTATCCATCATGCACATGTGGCTTAGCTGTGTTGTCAGACAAGCATCACACAATCAATCTGCCTGTGAATCATACTGCCCATTCCCCCCCACCCCCCTCATTACTCTATTTGTTTCTTAACAATTATTCATGCTGTAGTCCAAAGAATTATGTAAAGTATTTAGATTCCTATGGAATCTAGCGAAGAAAATTTAAAGTGGTTTGAAATTTATACAGACATTGTTTAATGACCGCAACGCATGCACATGCATACATACTGAACCATAAATGTTTTTTATCTTTGGATTATTTTTTTACATTGCATTCAGAGACATGGTGATCTATGCTGAAATTACTAAAACTGATGCTTCTTTGTGCATATTTCTGAATTAATTATTATAGATTCACTGTTATGGATGGAATGGGATTGTACAATGTGTACATGTATCAATACTTTAACTATTCATTCTATTCATGTATGTACCAACACATGGTTCTCTGCTTAAAATCAAATATTTAATATCTGGTCACTGTGTTTTCACTATTTCTCATTTAATATGCACTGGTTAAAGATGGTAACTGTGCCAATGAAGCACATAGCTTTGTGCCCACTCCTATACCCCCTTCCCCAAACTGTTGAGCCTAGGGGATATGCATGCATCATCTTCTTTAGTTAATTGACTTGTGTTATTGCGTAATATGCTACATGGCTCGATGGCAATGTTGCCCCCTACCATCATGTTTATAGTGGGGTTTTACTGTAGGTGGCAAGACCAAGAACATGTCACACTCCTTGCAGTCCAACATGGATGCAATCTGTCATCAGTTTTTTTTGTAGGATATAGGAAACATGGTGTAGTTGTACTACTACCAAACCTATCTTTCCCATGTTATTACTTTGTGAATAGATTGTACAGCTGATATTATTCAGGAATCTTTTTTTTTTAATCCCACAAAAAGCTCATATACATATTTATCGTCGTAAAATGCCAGCATTAGATATTTTCTGTAGGGAACTCCCTAGTTTAGAAAGCAGGCCCTTGTGACGGGCCAATGGCCCCCTTCCTATATAAAGCAATGCAAAACTGACACAACCAAAGGGCCAACTGAAAGTTTTAGGGGTAACCAAGAATATTTGATAGACCAATATTGTTCTTAGAGTAAAACAAATATGGCAATATTGTGAAGCTGTCCCCACCCCCCAAAAATGTGATCATCAAATCAGCCTCGTTTGATTCTGCAATCGTTTTAAAGTCTTGTATGGGTTATAAATTGTAAATAAAAAATAAAATAACAATTATGGAATCAGCAGAGTCAGAATTCCAGGCTGCATTATAAGGGGGTGGAGATAATTTCACGATATTGTCACAAATGCTGTATTTTAATTAGTCATATAAAGTGCACATTAAAAATGAATTCAGTTCAACTGTATCCGTTAGACTTTTGTTACAAATTTATGCCAGCCCATCCCAAAAAAGATCCCTGTTTACCAGTAACTATAGCCTTGCCAGGTCTTATACAGAAAGAAGATACGGATACATAGTTATATCACATTATCCTTCTGCCTAGTCTTCATCTATAATGAAAACGCTGAAAGAGTTCCTATATTACGCAACATTTCCACGAAAACAGGTGCCTGTCCAAAATAGATACTCGACCTTAATTACCTAAGGTCATACTAGGAAAAGTGTATGTTCATAAAATAACCGATATAATTCAGTTTAGTTAAATAAAAAGAAATAAGCAAAATGTAGATATTAGAGAAAATACCTGAACAATGCTCTCAGTGGCATGATTACACTACTTTACAAACTACATTGCACGAACTTGTGGATATATTTTGTCATAGCCTTGATGAACTCCAAAAGAGTTTCATAATCTGGTCAATTGAATTACGCAGAAGTTTTATATTTATATATAATATAAAATAAACATACCTATTGCACAGTCGTCTATTTTATATGGTTTTCAGTAATTATGTAACATTTTTAAAAAAAAATATTTGATCTTGAGAGTTTTACGTTAATCTTGGCTAAGACAAATATCGGTAAATACACCAAAAAAACCTAGAACAGTTGCGGAATATGCTTGTAAGCAAACCAAATAAATAAATAAGGAGAGGGAAAGAAATCCATAAACGGATTCTTCAGAACATAAGAAATAATAACAACAGTATATTGTCTTGAATCTTTCTGGAATTTACCATATAAAAAAAGAAATGTAAACCAGAATGCCAGAGTATTATTGTTATGCACCACAGCAAAAAATGTTCACGTTGATCATCGGGAGGTTATTGATACACTGCATCGTGCTGTTGTAACAGTCATTGTAGACGCCGTTAATACTGTTGCACGCAGTGCTAATTTGTAAAAATGATTTGGTACCGGGATGGAATGACTATATAAAAGATTTGCATAAAGAAGCTAGGGATTATTATATCTTATGGCGTGATAATGGTAAGCCTATGCATGAATGTCTATGCGATATGATGAGGAAATCCAGGGCCCAGCTTAAGTATGCCTTAATATTATGTAAGCTGGAAGAAACTAGATATAGGGCAGACTCTTATGCCAAGAAGTTGAACTTCATTTTGGAAAGATGTTTGCCAAGAGTAAAAAAAAAATTTAAAAAAAAAAATGTTCTCTCCTAGCCAATTATGTGGGTAACGTGACAGGCCAGCAAGACATTGCTGTAATGTGGCAAAGTCATTATTGTGAAATACTAAATTCAATTAAAGGTGAAAAAAAAAAACAAAAGTAGTGTATTGGCTGACTTAAACATACTGCATATGGAGATAATGAGTTTGTATATTTGCGCGAGATTAATAATATTATTGCTAAGTTAAAAACCGGTCGTTCACCTGGTGCTGATTCTCTCCAAGCGGAGAACCTTAAATATGTTAGTGAAAGGTTACGTGTGCTACTTATGTCTTGTTTTAATAGCATGTTTGTGCATCCTTTTATTCCTTTTGACCTCACTAGAGTAACTCTAATACCAATAATCAAGTCAAAGACTGATGATATATCTGACAAAAACAATTATCGACCTGTTACCATGACTACTGTGACATCCAAAGCTTTATAACTAATTTTGCTTCGAAGATGTGTTACAGAGCTCCCAAACAATCAGTTTGGCTTGAGGCGACATCTCTCAACGGATGTGTGTCTGTTTGCCTTCAAGGAAGTCTTTAATTACCATGTCGATAACATTAATCCAGTTGATGTAATTTGCTTTTTATTTGGTACGACAAAAAACAACTTTGTGCAAGTGGGGTCAGATAACTTTATGTTTTTCCGTGAGACTACTTGTGTGTGGCAAGGAGGTGTTCTATCCCCATTTCTGTTTAATGTATATATTGATAACCGTAATCGTGATTTGAATAGGTATTCTATTGGATGCAACATCGGAGGTTTATTTATGAATAACTTTCAGTTTTGCTGAACTCCGCCTGGGAGCACTCACTGAGCGTAACCTGCCGGACCCAAGCCCGGATAAAACAGGAGGGTTTTGGCTTTAGGCTATAGTACCCATAACCAGTAAAAAAGATTTAGCTATGGAAACGGAAACAAAGGAAAACGCTGCAACGGGAGGAAGGAGTAGAGCAGACCATGAAACTGGCTCTATGACGGATGGAGACCAAACCCGCAAGGAAGCCTCTACCTCAATAGAGCAGGATGACCAACATGGAGAAGGCGTAGCCTTGGTCGTAAAGAAACAACTGAACAACACACATCTACAATGGAAACCCATCAATGAACAAATGCTGTATGCCAGATTCAACCCAAAATTGGCCAAGATATCCATCATCACCTGCTATGCCCCCACAGATGACGCTGACGATGAGGAGAAAGACCTTTCTACGACAGCTTGCACTCAGCTGTTGAAGCAACACCAAAGCACGACTTACTACTCATTGCTGGCGCTTTTAACCAGCGAACAGGCTCAGACAACACAAACAGGGAGCGGTTAATGGGTAAACATGGAAATAGGAGCAATAAATGACAATGGTGAAAGGCTTTGTGACCTCTGCGAAGACAGCGATCTTGTTATAGGAGGGACTCTTTTCCAGCATAAGCAAATTTACAAGATGATATGGAAGTCTCCGGATGGCAAGACAGAAAGCCAGATAGACCATGTGCTGATCAACGGTAAGTGGAGACACTCCCGGCAAGATATACGAGCCAAGAGGCATGCTGATGTAGCCAGTGATTACAGTCTGTTGGTTGCCAAGCTTGCCCTTAAACTGAGAAAGGCCAAATTGGGGGAAAAGAAAAAATAACATTTCAACATTGTCAAACTAGAGAATCCCAAGGTCCGGCAAGAGTTCAACCCTACCCTCGAAAACAAGCACAGCATACTTCGCGATGAGACGGAAATGTCTATCAATTCTTTCAACACAGTCATGAGAAAAACTGGAGAGAAGGTTCTCGGCTACAGGCTGAAAGACAGGATTTCCTAAGAGTACTCTTTCAAGGACAGAGAAGTAAAAAACAGAGCAAAAAGTGACAAGCGGCACTACATTGAACAGCTCGCTGCATAAGCCGAACAAGCAGTATAGAGACGGGACATGAAGAATCTGTAGAGGATCACACAGAAGCTTAAAGGAGACTACGGGACAGGTCAAAACTTACCTCTGAGAAGCCATAAAAGCTCTAACAAATAGGACAGCTCCTAGTGAGGTCAGCATCTGCCCAAAAATGCTGAAATCAGAAGATACAGAAATCCCAAAGATCCTCAGAGAAATATTCCAACAAATACGGGAGAGCGAAGAAACCCCCGCCGAGTGGAAAACTGGAATAATCGTCAAGTTACCAAAAAAGGGTGATCTGGGGACTGTAACAACTGGAGAGGCTTCACCCTGCTATCCCTCACCAGCAAGATCTTCAGCAGAATCCATCTCAAGAGGATCACCATCGCAGCTGATTTTCTCATCAGAAAGAAACAAGCTGGTTTCAGGAAAGGAAAATCCTACATTTACCAGATTGTCACACTCCGACAGATACTAGAGCAGACAACTGAATGGCACTGTACCGTCTACATCAACTTCGTAGATTTTGAAAAGGCTTTCGTCAGCCATCACCGTGACTCCCTCTGAAAAATACTCATGTTCTATTGTATCCCACTGAAGATTGTAAACATCATCAAGTTTCGGCATCAAGACTTCCAGTATAAAGTCATATGAGACAACCATCTCACATGCTGCTTCAGCATCAACACAGGCGTGAAACAAGGCTGCATCCTTGCACATTTCCTCTTCACCCTCGCCATCGACTGGCTGATGAAAGAGACAAATGTGGATGGCAAAAGAGGAATTAGGTGGACCTTCATTTCATCCTTGGAAGACCTCGACTACTCCAATGACATTGGACTGTTTTAAAGTCGGCATATAGATATGCAAGAAAAGACATATAAACTAAGTGAGACAGCCATAAAGATTGGACTGAAAATAAAAAGCAAGAAAACCAAAATAATGAGGAAGAACCATAAAACCAACGATCATATCACTGTGAATAACGAACCAATAGATAAGGTAGAGGAATTCGCATACCTTGGAAGCAAAGTGTCCACAAACGGAAACTCAGAGACAGAAGCAGCAACCAGAATTAGCAAAGCAAATCAAACCTTCGGTATGCTGAAACACATATGGAAGTCCAAACAACTCGGATTCAAGACGAAGCTGAGGATTTACCGAAACAATGTCATTGGAGTGCTACTGTACGGCTCTGAACGCTGGAAGCTAACATCAGGAATAGCAAAAAAAAAAAAGCAAGCTTGAAATCTTCCATAACAAGTGACTAAGGAAGATTCTTGGCATCTTCGGGCATAACGGGATCAAAAATGATGACCTTTATCAAAGGACAGAATCAACATTTCTTGTCTAGATTGTGAAGAAAAGAAGATGGCAATGGCTGGGGCATGTATGCAGAATGTCACTGGATGCGCCGCCCAGGACAGTACTCCGCTTGACCGCAGATGGGAGACAAAAGAGGGGTCGGCCCAAAGAGACTTGGAGGAGGACTATAGAGAAAGAGATGAAGGAATGCTGCCTGACATGGAACACCATCGCACGTAGGGCTGTAGACCGTCAGCAGTGACGCTCTCTCGTCGAAGCCTTATGTGCCACCTGAAGCACGACGAGGCATGAGTGAGTGAGAGTGAGTCAGATTTGCTGTACTTGGTGGATTATTAAGAATATGTGAACGGTTCGCATTAGTAAATGATATTGAGTACCAAAAAAAAAGTCTGAAAAAGTGTCCATACCTGAGGTTAGACTTCGCGGCGAAAAGCTGCTGTTTGTCAATGAGCACGTGTAAGTATGGCATGTCATTCTTTCTGATTTGTTAGGTGATAGTGATATACAAAGACAATATCGTTCTCTTTGTCTACGAGTAAATATGATTTTAATGTCTTTTAAAACATGTTCTGCAGATGTAAAAATATTGCTTTTCAAATCATATTGTATGAATTTGTATTGTGCTCCTCTATGGACAAATTTTTCACGTTCTACGATGACGCGGTTTAATGTCTGTTACAACAATGGATTTAGATTTTTAATGGATTATGATAGGCGCCATAGAGCGTCGGGAAAGTTTGTGAACAACAATGTCAACAGTCTTTGCGTTTTGATTAGAAAGAGAGTGTACTCATTTATAAATAAAATAGCTAGTAGTAATAGCAAAATCTTGAAAGAAGTGTTTCACTTTGCATGCTGTCGTAATTCATCAATAATTGATCGTTGAAGTAAATTGTTGTATTGATAATTTTTATGTCATATCTAGTGTGAAATTGCTGGGTTTTTGTCTATGGACCAAAGTCTGAAATAAAGTTATTATTATTATAATAATAATTATTATTATTATTGATATCCAATATTGAAATTTATTATATCAGTAATAGTGTTGAATATTTATGATCTGGTAATTTTTGTTTTAATCAAATATTTCACATGAAATAGAGCTGCAGCAAACAAAATTAAAAGTTAGAATGCAATCCGAATATTATGATATAGGTGACATTCTTTTTAACGATAAATTATTAAACTTATATGATAATTCTGCAGTCACAATCTAATGCCACGCGAATATTTATATAGAATTATTTCCTGATTATAAATAAGAATTTTTGCCTGTTCTTAATATATATATATATATATATATATATATATATATATATATATATATATATATATATATATATATATATATATATATATATATATATATATATATATATGGCGAGTTGAGTGACGGGGATAGATCAATGTATAATTGCAGATATTAAAATGAATATTTTTTAATATGATAACTGTAGGCACGCCGAATAGGATCATATTTAAATGGGTAAAAAATAATTCCTCGTAATTGCGAGAAATTCAAACGTTCTCAGTATAATGAAAACCTTCTCGTTGTTAAGAGGAACTTCTCCTTATTTGTTAGGTCTTTCTTTATCTGTTTTTTTTGTTGTTAAAATGCTAGTAGTATAGGACGACGATATAGCCTCTAACGGGTCTCACGTGTTAACAGTGCAAAAAGTTTATAGCCTCTAACGGGAATTTAACATTAGGTCGCCATCTTGAAATGAATAGGGGGGACATTTTATTGACTAAAAATTGATTTATAGGTTTCACAGGATGAATCTGTCCGGATATAAATATCTGGATTAAAATATAACATTGTAACATGTTAGGTCTATTTTGGCGGGAATGTAATAGGCTGGAATTTGTCTGCTCTCTAACTGAAATGAATAATACGTGGTAGATTTATCATGTGTGGGTCTGAATGAACTCTAATTGAAATGTATTGAATGCAATCACACAAAAAATTTGACCTATGTTGCAGACAGTAAGTTTACAAAGAAAAACAAGAAAAAACAATAAAAAAATTCAAACAAACATCAATTTTTTTTCTTCATTTGGGGAGACAAATTTACCAGTATTACTGCCCCCCCCCCCCCCGTAATATTTATTTTAGTTCGAGGGCAGACAAACTCCAACCTATTACATTTCCCGCCAAAAATAGACCTAATAAATTTTAGATATTTGAAAACTCGAATGCTTAATATAATCATTAAGTTAATGTTTGATATAATTAAAATGTTTGAGATCAGAAATTGTTTGATATAATTAAAATGTTTGAGATCAGAAATTGTTGCGAACATATTATGTTACCAATTTAAATTCTTACAAATCTGACAGAGTAATATAATATTTTATAAACAAAAATATAAAAAATCTAAATGTGAAGTTTTTATATCATAAAATGAATACTTGATATCGTAGAATAAAGAAAACAAAGTTCAACAGCGCCTCATAAACGGCATCCATTTTAGCGCGAAATTAGATATTGAGGCCATTTCTTGTTCTAACCATATTTATTTTTCGTAACCATGTGGTATTTATCCTTCTGGCAAGGTGTTATTATATCTTTTCACATTGTCAGATAATTTTCTTTGTTGAAAGTATTAAACTGATTTCTTAAAATTCAATGATTTATTATGTCTGCATATATAACTGCAATGGCAACAGTGGGTGCAGCACAAACCGCAGCAGCAGCAACAACAACGACGACAACTTAGCACCCGGTATATGATCTCTTATGTTAATGTTGACGTTGGTGATCAAAATATTGATATTATGCTTAAACAAACACATGTAAAAATGGCTTATTATTAACAACACACTCTGCCTACCCATCGATGTATACATGGAAAAAGTTTTATTAAAAGTATATACCATAATATTGAAGAAGTTTTATTAAATATATATACCATAATATTGAAAACGTACGGAATTAGATTCAAATTCATATCTTTAGGTAGAAAAAAAGGGTCAGACTGGAACAAAGTTTCTTTACTATTCACCTTATACTTCAACACTTTCCAGAATATGATACGTGACTCCTTTTCTTGTAATATAAAGTGAAATAGTAGAAAGTGGACACGGAAATGTTTTAAAAGAATGTTTCACCTTGAAGTGACATTGAGGCCTGAATTTGGTTCTCACTATATATCTTAAAGTGATAAGATATCTCTTAGCGAATTTTATAAAATGATAAGATATCTCTTAGCAATTTTATAAAACTAGCTCTTATTTTGTAAACGTTACAGCACGGATTTCATTTTCCTGTGACCATGAACTTTGAACCGGGCACTTAGCTGAAGTATACTACTAATTTTCGAGTGATAATGTCAAAGTGGGGTGGGGGTTGGCGGAAGTCTCATTAAAATGTGCTGCTTCTTCAAAATTTCATTGATTTTCAGATGGATGGACGGATAGACAAAAGTCATATGACATAAACTTCCGACAAAGTCCTACTTTTCAAGTCAGTCGAATAGGAATGAATGCGTCGATATTTGTCATTATCTCAGGATCGTAACTAAGATAAGAAATGGCACATCTGCCATAGTAATTGATAAGACACGCAATGAATTCATACGGATTGACTAATATGGCTTCCAAAGCAAACAGGACCGGCAAAATCGCGATCATAGGATGGTAAGACCTGTGTATTTTGTACATGAAAAAAAGTTTACCAAATTTAGATAATGTTAGTTTTCTTTGTCAAGAAATTTATTTCGGGTATTTCACACTCCAGGGACCGTAGTTTTGCTTTTAAAGTGGTTCAATATGTCGGCTTAAAGCGGAATCCGCCAACTCCCGTTTCAACCTCTGGCTTGTATGTCTTTATTTGCAACTAACTAAAATGTCCACTGATTTTTCTTTCGTTTTTCCAGCGGTATATTAGGACACAACATGGCAATTTTATTCACCAGTGGAGGTTACCAGGTGGCGCTATACGACAAAGATCACAGTCAGATCCAGAAGGGTCTGGTGGCGATTCAGACGAAGCTGCAACAATACGAGGATGACGGTTGCCTCAGAGGGAATCTATCCGCCTCAGATCAGTTCCAACTGGTTCAGTCATATGACACTTTGGCAGAATGCGTTCGAGATGCTATATATGTGCAGGTTCAAGAGAAATATATATATATATATATATATATATATATATATATATATATATATATATATATATATATATATATATATATATATAATATTTACATGCTTAAATTTTAAACTATTTATTTAATTCTAGCAACCTTTACCATATACTCTCATTGGCCCCAATGTTGGCATGAGAAAATGTTTGGAGGTGGAAGAGGCCAGAAACCAACTTTTGATGGAAGACTAGTTAGTTACACTATCACGTGTCAAAATTCTGGATCCAACCAGAGATCGCAGGTGGTGTAAAGTGAGAGCGTTTCTACTGCGTCTCCGATTCAATGGTAGGAATCAAATTGACATTGTCGCATCAGCTAATGAAGATGAAGTATCCGGTAATGAGGCACAGTCAAGTGTAATCAGAGTTGAAACACATATAAGAGTTGACAGCTTTCAAGTCAGTAAGACCTTGGGTCAATTTAATTAAAATCCAATTACATACAGAATGGTGATAATGCTTGTGATATACATCATTTATTCTGGAATGTTCCACCTTAAAGTTAGTTGGTGACAGGGCTTTATTTTTTTTAAAAACAGGTTTCTCTGTAAATAACAAAGTAGGGTACCACGAAACTCAGTTTGAATCTACAAAAGAGAAACACTTTCGATTCAAATAAACTTTGTTCCAGTCATTTATGGAAAAGTGGCAAATTAAACTATAGTGCTGATACTATGAGGAGATTTGAAAGATTTGGGAAATATCCACACAACAGAGACAAATCTCCCGCAAGAAATGCAATATGCAATAAATGTTCAGAGAAGAGACACTTAGCTCTGATGTACAGGACTAAGAAAATGTTTCGAACATAGACAACCCCGACAATACCTACTCTAAAGGATTTTTGGCGGTATTGATTTTTGAGCGAAATCCTGGACAGCAAACATCATAGTTCAAGGACAAGAGTGCAAAATGAAAAAAGATGTTACTGTCGATACAGAAGATTTATACAGAAAACGTCACATAGTTAAGGTCATGCAAGATGGCAAAATCTTGTTTGAACCGCGACCGAAAATCTCACTGTTCTAGGAAAGTGAACAAAAGTACGCCACACGACGTAATCAAAGGTCTCAAGCAGTCGTTTTGGGAAGAACAGTTATAAAGGAGCTAGGAATCGTCATTCCGTTAGAGAAGATCACCAACACAGACCATACATATAGAAAAATGAACCCCAAAGTATTCAGTGCATTGGGAAACACTGACTGGGAATACAAGATATGGCTTTAACCTGAGGCAGTTTTGTTTGCACTCAGTGTTCCTACGAAGGTGTCTGTTCTGTTAATGGATAAAGCGAATTAAGAAGAAATTAGGCGTAATTCTCGAGTAGATCAACCAACGGAGTGGTACGTATGTATGGTCCTGGTGCCACAAGATAATGGCAATGTCCGGATTTGTGTCGATGTAAAAAAAAACTAGATAAATCGGTACTGCGCGAAAATCATCCTATATATGAAACTTTGGTTCATTTAGCTGGTGCGAATGATTTTAGCAAACCAGATGCCCGGTTTTTGGCAAATTATGCTTTCACCAGAGGCTTTTGAAGTAACCACTTACATTATGCCCATTTGTCGTTTTTAATTGAACAGACTCACATTTGGGATTTCGTTCGCACTTGAATTTTATCAGAAACGTATGTCCCACACTCTATTGTGGTAGTATTCCATATGGATGACGTTCTATTATTTAGTTGCAATCAATCAGAGCACGATGAATGATTGAAAATTATGGTGGGTGCAATCGAATAGGCAAGAATTCCGCTCAGTAAAAAATGCGATTTTTCCAGAACGTTATTGATTCCACAGGAATTATGGCCGATCCGGAAAAAAAAAAAAACGCGCGCGATCATTGAAATGGAACTATCCAAAAATGTTTCAGAAGTTAGACGATTCCTCTGCATGGTATACCAGTTAAGTAATTTTAATTAAGCATAGCCGAGAAAACAAAGCCACTGCGAGATATACTCGGTAAAAGTTCCAATTGGGTCTGGGGTCCTTCTCAAAACAAAGCCACTGCGAGATATACTCTATAAAAATTCCAATTGGGTCTGGGGTCCTTTTCAAAACAAAGCCACTGCGAGATATACTCTATAAAAATTCCAATTGGGTCTGGGGTCCTTCTCAAAACAAAGCCACTGCGAGATATACTCTGTAAAAATTCCAATTGGGTCTGGGGTCCTTCTCAAAACAAAGCCACTGCGAGATATACTCTATAAAAATTCCAATTGGGTATGGGGTCCTTCTCAAAACAAAGCCACTGCTGCGAGATATACTCTATAAAAATTCCAATTGGGTCTGGGGTCCTTCTCAAAACAAAGCCACTGCGAGATATACTCTATAAAAATTCCAATTGAGTCTGGGGTCCTTCACAAGAGAAAGCATTTAAAGATATAAAGATGGAGCTTAATACAATCCAAAATACCAGACAGTTTTGTCGACTGATTCATTTTCGTTGGGTCTAGGGGCTGTATTGCTATAGAAACAGCCCAATGAAACTGGAGTTCTGAGGCGTAAGCTTCAAAATCGACGTCTGACACAGAGCAAATATATCCCCAAATCGAGCAAAAAGCTTTGGCAGTCACTTGTGCATGTGCAAAATTTAGCTTGCACTTGTTAGGTGTTACTTTTTACATAAAAAATTACCACAAACCACTCGTTCCTTTATTGAGTTCAAAAAATCTAGAGGATTTGTCTTCCATAATCCCAAAGATTTCGAATGAAGTTCATGCGGTATCACTTTTCAAAATCTTATATTCCTGTAAATATCTTGCAACAACTGATGCACTTTCGAGTGCACCAACCTCTCATGGTGTACAGGTTGACACTGAATTTGAAAATGAAACTAGGGCATATATTTATCAGCCTCTCCAACCTACCGTCCTCAAGTAAAAAGTTGCACGAGATTATGGAAGCTCAAATAAGAGCTACTATTTTCAGCAAAATCATGTTTTATCCAAAAAGAAGGTTGGTCTGATAAGAATCTAAAACCATTCTGGCCATTACGTGGTCATTCCCAGTCAAAGATAGATTGTTGATGAAGGGTTGTTGAATAGTTATTCCATCAATCATGCAGTCTGAAATACTGGAGCGATTACATGTAGGTCACTAAGGAATTTCTGAGTTCAGAGATTTGGCCAAGTCGTCAGTTGGGTGTATGGGACTGTCTAAACAGCTTGAAGCTAAGGTCAAAGGTTGTGAAACTTGCCTAGTGCATATCTTGCCTGCGCAGAGCCATTCATTCCTTCCAAATGACCAGAAAGGCCTGGGCAAAAAATCGCATTGATGTATTCGAGTTAAAAGGGCATCAATATTTGCTTGTTGTATATTATTTTTAAGCTTCAAAAGCTCTATGCTACAAACTCCGGAGGTGTAATCAATCACTTAAAGTCTACCTTTATTAGACATGAAATACCTGAGATTCTTATATTTGATAATGGGCTTTGATTTATTTCTGCTGTTTTTGCAAACTTTGCAAACTTAGCACTTTGCACTTTGCAAACTTTGCAAAAACCTGCGAGTTGGAACATAAAACTAGTAGCTCACGATACGTCCAGGACAACGGCCAGTCAGAACGAAGTGTACAAACAATACAATGCTACAAAAATCACATGATTCTTTGTTTGGCTATATTAAAGTATCGTGCTTCACCGCTATATCGTGGTTATAGTCCAGCAGAACTCCTAATAGGTCGTAAATTAGGGATTACTGCAGCGAGCCCAAACTCCAATCAAACTCCAGGTTGGCCATACTTATAAAAAGATTGACATTTTGAAAATCTTACAAATAAATACCAAAAGAGATATTTTTGATAGTCGTTTCGGCACTCGCGAACTGCCAGAATTAGGCTGTATTGATAACGTGTTTTTTTGGGATACGGAACAGACAAACATGGTTCCGTTCAAAGGCATAGTCCCCACAATCATACATCACAAATACTCCCTACGATGATCTGCGCGGAAACAGACGGCATTTAGTTCATCTACCTTAAAAGTAGGTCAACCAGACTGAAGGATAAAAAATCCCTGTATCGGTCAAATGATGAAGCCAAGAATGGATTAGACGGCAAAACAGACAGAAGTGATGACTCTACAATAAGTACACATGAAAACCAATCCGTGAAAAATGGAGAAAAAACATTGTTCAGAAATACTCGAGACAAGTGCTAACGATGGTTATAGAACAACATCAAATCGTCTTGTTACTCTACCCAAAAGGCTCAATTTTGAAAATATGTGCTAAAGAGAATAGTTATTCCTATTGAAACTTGTAAGATAAAATAGAATAGCTTTACTAGATTTCTTTAGGAACTATTTATACCAAGAATAGCAGACAACATATACACATATAGTAACTCTCAGATTTCTTCAGGACATATATTTATTACATTTAGATGATGGAGATGTGGAATCAGTTAATGAGATTAAGTATCAGACAATGAGATGTAGAATCAGTTAATGAGATGTAGAATCAGTTAATGAGATCCAGAATCAGTTAATGAGATGTAGAATCAGTTAATGAGATCCAGAATCAGTTAATGAGATTAGGTATCAGACAATGAGATGTGGAATAAGGTAATGGGATGTAGAATCAGTTAATGAGATGTAGAATCAGTTAATGAGATTAAGTATCAGACAATGAGATGTAGAATCAGTTAATGAGATGTAGAATCAGTTAATGAGATCCAGAATCAGTTAATGAGATTAGGTATCAGACAATGAGATGTGGAATAAGGTAATGAGATGTAGAATCAGTTAATGAGACGCAGAATCAGTTAATGAGATGCAGAATCAGTTAATGAGATTAAGTTTCAGACAATGAGATGTGGAATCAGGTAATGAGATGAAGTATCAGATAATGAGATGTGGAATCAAGTAATGAGATGAAGTGTCAGATAATGAGACGTGGAATAAGGTAATGAGGTGAAGTGTCAGATAATGAGATGTGGAATTAGGTAATGAGATGAAGTATCAGATATTGAGATGTGGAATCAGGTAATGAGATGAATTACCAGACAGTGAGATATGGAATCAAGTAATGAGATGAATTATCAGGTAATGAGATGAAGTATCAGACAATGAGATGCGGAATCAAGTAATGAGCTGAATTATCAGACAGTGAGATATGGAATCAAGTAACGAGATGAATTATCAGATAATGAGACGTGGAATAAGGTAATGAGATATAGCAGGGGTCCCCAACCTTTTTGTGCCTACGGGCACATTTGTGAGTTTATGAGAGAGTGGCGGGCACCAACCAATTAACTTTACCCATATATATATATATATATATATATATATATATATATATATATATATATATATATATATATATATATATATATATATATATATTATTATTATTATTATTATTCATTATAACCTCTTCCGCGGGCACACAAAGAACCTTAGTGGGCGCCATGGCGCCCGCGGGCACCGCGATGAGGACCACTGGAGATATAGCATCAGTTAATGAGATGTGGTATCAGCTAATAAGAGTAGTATCAGATAGTGAGTCACAACCAAGTGTAATCGGTTTTCAGACACAGATAAGGGTTGAGAGTCTTAAAGTCAGCAAGACCTTTGGTCAGTCTAATTAGAATCCAATTAATTACAGAATTATGAGAATGCTTGTGATGTACATGGTTTCTTCTATAATATTCCACCTTTAAATCAGTTGGTGTCGAACCTTTATGTAGTTAGTACGTTTCTCTGTAAATAATAAAGCAGTGTAGAGAATGCCTTGTGTTTGTTCTTAAACATTCCCGCAACAGTCATGATTGCCGAAGTATTAAACATTTATTTCCTTTATCAAAGATATAAGATTATATGCGTACACAATAAATTCATTAGGGCGTATGAGAGGGAGTTAGGGCTGTGTGTTTCGGCTTTACTTCACCCCCTATGAGACTGACCAAGCATGGCACAGCGTTTGTACACTCATTACTGTGAGACTGTCCGAAAACGTAGTCCTGGAATATAATATCCTTTTGTTTTAGTTATTGAAGTAATTACCAAGGCAAGTTTACAGAAAATGATTGAACTTGTGCAGAATGAATATTTTCTATGAGAAATCTCAGTTGTTTAAAATTTAGGAAAAAGCAAAACTGTCTTTAATATGCAATTATTTTCAACATGTGGGGCATAAATAAGTGTCCCATGTTAATGATAGAGGTCCTTAAAAAAATTGATCCTGGATATTTTTGTTTGAATTTCTTTAAACATTCCTGATAAACATGTGTCTTGTATTTGGAAATGATCTTTACGGTGGATTTCATTTCATGATATTACCCTAGCATGTTGAAGATCATATTGCAATCATTGTAGGAATGCGTCACGGAGGACTTGGCGTTGAAGAAGTTCGTGTTCGCGGAGGCAGACCGCCATGTCAGCCTGGATGTAGTTATGGCAAGTTCTACCGCCAATATATTTCCCTCAATTCTGGCCGAAAATCTACAACACAGATCAAGAGTGATTGTTGCTCATCCCGTAAGTATGTTTGAAATGACACGAACATTAATTGTTATGTACTTTAGCAATACCGGATGTATAAAATTACATAATTAATAGTACAAAGAAAGATTTGCCCAGTTACTAGGGGGTGTAACTTCTATACTTCAGGATTTAACTTCCTACGTGAGAAACTAAGGGAAAGATTAACAGAAGTTATGCATTTTCATATAATACGCCACGGTCTTATGTGACGAGGATGAAATCCATATAAGCTATTGATCAAGACAACTCCTATTTCCTAAACTTTTATACGTATACATGAAATACATGCAAGGTACAAAATGTTATTTTCCTAATTAGTGTTTACTCATTGCTGAACACTGTGCATCATGACACAAATGAAAGAAGTGGATACTCTGCCTCGAGTTTACTATTTGTTTAAAATATTGAGTAGACAATTTTATTTAGACATACGAAGCAAAAACATTTCACCACAATTTAACTTATAACTTACTTTGTCTGATTTTCTATAAAATTTAACAAACAAAGAAGCAAATTAAATGATTATTCTCCACAAAGTTAACAAAACC
Source organism: Margaritifera margaritifera (assembly GCA_029931535.1). NCBI lineage: Eukaryota > Metazoa > Mollusca > Bivalvia > Unionida > Margaritiferidae > Margaritifera > Margaritifera margaritifera. The sequence continues at coordinate 4,428,737 of JAQPZY010001577.1, forward strand.
ATTCCTCTTAACAGATCGTAAGGAATCCCATTCTATTTTGTGTCTGCTTCTCTGGAATGTTATCTATTGCAGTTGAACCCTCCGTACTTTGTTCCTTTAATCGAACTTGTCCCCTCCAAATGGACAGATGCCTCAGCCATGGAACGAGCTAGATCTTTGTTCCAGAAGTTAGGCCAGGCGCCAATAGTATTGAAGAAAGAGATTAGAGGATTTGTTATTTGTAGAATACAGCATGCTGTAACTGCCGAGTGTTTCAAACTGTTACGGGTAAAAATTATGCCTGTCAGTAATTTGGGCTGTTCATGCTTGTTTGCTTTATATTTTCCTAACGCCAGTCCTTGTCAGTCCTGTCTGTCCATTTCCCTAAGTGCTTGCTTATCTCTAGATGCTAGTAAGGTTTTTGATAAAAAGTTAATTAACAATCAAATACCAGTTTGGACAGTTCATATCACAGTCAACTGGTATGGCAAACACTTGAATTTTATACGTTGGAGTATCAAGTATCCTCCATGTAACCAGTGGAGTGTTGAAGGTAGGTGTTCTTTTATATTTCTTATTTAATATATACATAAAAAATTTAAGTCATAAGTTGAGTCACTGTCAAGTGGGACTAAATATGCCACTAAATGCATTATTTCTTAAATTTTTTTGTTTAACTGATGATATGTCATTCATAAGTCATTCTGTCGCAGGGAAATTATTAAAGATATATTAAGATTACTCATTTGAAACTGATGTCATGGTATATATGGACCATGGAGTCTGAAATAAAGAATTCTTCTTCTTTTCTGCATCTGCATCGTATAATCAAAGCCTTTCGCTATCTCTCACCCCCTCTGTCACCGTCCGTTCGCCTCTGTATGACCGTCTGTCTGTAGATGGAGAGCCTTCCGTTAAAGTAAATTATTTTCCGTCTTTTCCTCCCCCTCCTCTCTCCCTCCATTCCCATCCACCAGTCTCTCCTCATATCTCTGTTTCTTACATGTTTGACTGTGTCAGTCCCTCCTGTCGTCTGTAATCCCACCAGTCAGTTTTCCGTCTGTCCATTCTTAGTAACCGGTAAAGAAGGAGGTGAAAGAATTTGTTAACTGATTATCACTCGCTGATTGTATATATGCCTCCACATCATTTCCTCCACTTTATATCCGTCTTTCTGCCTGCCTGTAGGTTCGGTTCTTTATTTTTGATTGGTCTGTGTGGCTACCTAGCAGCTGGCTAGCCTTCCGTTCGATAATATCCAGCTGCACAAAGCTTTAGGACTCACGGTACTAATTCAACAACCATAGCAGATCTATGGAAACACTATAATATTAAAAATTCAACATCTTAAAATTTCTAAATACACATGATGAAACCTACATCTCTCAGTATAGACCCATTCTTGATCCAAACTTCTGTGTGGAGAAAACCATACGAGCTCCGGCTTTATTTTGTATCTACATGTGTATGAAACGTGTGTTTCAAGTTCTGTACCTAAAGAATCTGGTACTACTTTCAATATTGAGTGTTCCTAAGTCAAGTACGTATAAAGACTGAAAAGACATCAATAGAATATTGTTCTAAATTTTTTCAGTTACAAATAGGATAAAAGCTCTCAAAAGATTTTTAAAATTAAAATTGTATTTCTTATTATCAGCCAATCATGGCCCTCCAAACCCATATATAGTCTATTTTATGTTCCCATTTCTAGACTGGTTCCCATGTTTCCATATAATTAGTACCGTGAGTCCTTTAGTCAAGGGTTTGGGGGTAAGTGATCAAAAATCCTGAATGATGAAAAATATTGGGTTGGAAAAAGGTTCTTAAAAAATGATAATTTGTATTTTTCAGGAAAGATCACTACGTAAAAGCATGTCAATTGCTATATTTTATTTAACGTTAATAGGATGACGTCATCGAAGCAGAGGACTTGGATCAAGTAATGCCACAGGGACTGGGCATGCGCTATGCTTTCATCGGCCAATTGGAAACAAATTATCTAAATGCAAATGGTAAGAACAATAATACTATTAACTGCGCTTGATTTGATATTGTGTATGTACAGTTATTTATATAGAACTGAAATAAAAAACAACACAAACGCCGACAAATCTGTGCGACTAGTTTCGGATTTACTGTATGCTTGTTTAGGCACAAAATATTTAGAAAGAATATATCTATATATACACATATATATATAACTACTTCCAGGAATTATTTCCTCAGTCATTTCAACTCCCACTTATTTCTACAAGATTAATTGTCTGTGAATAACGTTTACCTGAGCTAAACGTTGTGAGTGAAGAACGGCTGGCTAGATGGATGATTCATTGTCCGGTAATAACCTCTAGCCAGAGCTAAACGTTTTGTTTTCGTGAATAACGTCTAACCAGAGCTAAACGGGTTAATTGTCTGTGAATGACGTCTAATTGTCCGGGAATAACGTCTAGCCAGAGCTAAACGTTTAATTGTAGGTGAATAACGTCGAACCAGGGCTAAAGGTCAGTGGTGTGCCAGTATCATAGTTTTTGACCTTACTGCCAGGACCTCAGCTCGAACAGAGAAATATCCAATAATTTTAGTACTAACAGAAATATCTTTGTTTATTTGTTCTCTTTAAAAGCCACAAAAATCTATACCGACGAAAATATATAAATTCAAAGTGAAAAGTGAACCGTAACCCCCGTTATTCTACTGGCCTGTCGTTGTACATCAGTATTCGGGGTGGGAGTGGATGGATGAGTGGGTGGGAGAATGGCTTTAAAGGTAGCTCCTATACCCTAAACATTCATTGCTGTTTTAAAGAGATTCCCACACACTGTTCTAACCCCCGTTGCGCCTCTAAATAAATTACGAAAGTTTACAATTATTAGACATACACTTCTTGGACTTTCTTTACATTGTATACAAAACCACAGTGAACAGTCGAGCAATGTTCGAGAGTGGAGGGTGGACGGAAGGGATGGGGTAGCTTTTGGTAGACCGGCAACAAAAACCACAAATTAGAAAGATTGAGGAATATGACCATTCACATCTTTTGCTTTTAATTGTATATCTTTGTGCAGGTATTGGTATAGGGATGGTGCACGTGCGGCCTGTCTGTAAAATCATATACATATAGAACACGTTAATTAAAAACAAGTTCCGATGAAGACTGGTTGGTTGGTTGGTTGTTATGGGTTTAACGCCATTTTTCAGCACATGATAGGCTATACATGGCGGCCAGTATATTTGGTGGAGGAAGAACCCGAGAAAACTCCGGGAAGAACCACCGAACCACGGGAAGCTACTGGCAAGCTTTCTCACATACCCACGTTGGCCGAGGCCGAGACTCGAACCAACGCGGACAGAGGTGAGAAGACTGGGAAAAGTGCCCAAGACATCTGAGCAATGTGGTGATTTACATATTTTTTTAAAGGAAAATGACCATCACATTTAAAATGACACGGTACTTTAAAGTTTTGAACATCAAGTTTAAGGTGTTAAGGTGCACATAATCATACTCCTTAAAACCGACCTTTAAATTTGTTTGGTTTTGTGGGTTTCAAACCATTTTTCAGCACATGATAGGCTATACATAACGGCCAGTATATTTGGTGGAGAAAGAACCTGGGAAAACCCAGCGAAGAAACACCGACCCACGGGAAGCTACTGGCAAGCTTTTTCACATACCCACGTTGGCCGAGCCGAGACTCGAACTCACGCGGACAGAGGTGATGTGTCAGTGATCTGTAAAGTCGAGCGCCTTAGACCACTCGGTCACCCGGGGCCCCCGACTTTTAAATACTTTTTGTAATGACCCAGGTGTCTGCCAAAGATCTGTTGGACTTATTTTTAAACACAGATTGAATTATTCAAATGCTTAAATAATGAGCGTTTTATGGACTGTGCTTTGCACGCATTGCTCTTATAATTACCCAGAGGCGAGTTGCACGTTTGGTTCAACAGGACGGCCTGTTTTGCACGCATTGCTCTTATAACCAGAGGCGAGTTGCATGTTTGATTCAACAGGATGACCGTGTTTTGCACACATTGCTTTAGCACGACCTTGCTTTGCACGCACTGCTTTCATCGCCCGCACTGCTTTCATCGCCGAAGACGTACAGTAAACACACAGACACTTTCTGTAAGGCTTTCTGATCGTGCTTTGTACACATTGATTTAGCATAACCGTGTTTTGCACGCTTTGATTTCATCACCGAACTGTGCAAAAGGCACACATACATTTTGTGAACGGTTTAATGCAACAGCATGACACTGCTTTGCACGCATTGCTTTAGCATGACCACAACCTGATTGAATGGGTTGTGGCCTACTTGTTCTATAATCGATTTTACAATGAGAAAAATATACCTAATGGATAAAATCCTAATAAAATCGGTTATGACCACATTCAGCTTTGCAGTTGCTACTGGCAAGCTTTGCACTGGCTGACCGTTAGTCTTTCTTTGGTGAGTCTTCAACGTCTGCATTTGACCTTTGGAGAAGACAAAAGTTGTAAAAAAATACCAAAAGCTTTCTGCGATGTTTTATCAGTACCTAAATAGCCTTGTATCCGAAGAGTGAAATTTATAGATTGCACAAGTTGTTATACATCGTTTACAGTAGTTGGGATAAAGTTGCATTTATCTTAGCTGTAACCATAGCAACATGTCACAATCAAAACTGTAAAATAGGTAAATGCATTTATCTGCGAATTAAAAAAGGGATACAATGCATTACAGACCTTTTACTAGACATTTAACTTTGCACATATTGCGAAAATGTTCACAGGAACAAAACGTTAATGAAATGGCATAAAGCTAGCTGTACTTTAATTAGGGAACTATTTAGATGATGACTCAATCTTGTAACCAACTACTTTTTACAACAACAAAATGCTATTTCATAATTTATAACATTCTATGATTGCTATCGTTATTAGGTTGCACATGTTTACTTTCTTTCTTTATGTCTTCGTTTCACTTTATAGATGAATTTAGTTGGTTGCTTTGGCCATGTCTCTAATATGTTACTGATATAGCTAAGGCCAACAAAATATTGTATATGGACAGTGAACAAAATAATACATTCCTTTTTTCTTTTTCTGTTTTCTTTGCTTTTGGTTCCTCTTCCGTTTGTTTAAGGTCCTTGCTGACATAACAAAAGCAGATCATCTATGTCCTTATCCTCGATTTATTGTAACATAATTAATCTGATTAACTGTCTTCAGTCTTCTCTAGGTTGACATATGAACCGTTTAATTTTCCTCTATCTAGTGTTAATTAGTTTCATAGCTGGTTTTTAACACTTTATCTGTTGTTATTATTCTGTATGCTTTCGCCAGGCTTTAATCCACTATGCTTTTTAAAAATTTTATTTCAACCTGTTGCATATTCCATTTTTGTCTTTTATATGCTTGTGTAATTTCTGTTATACGGAACGAAGCCTGGACTAAATGCAATAATGCAAAATATGCAACGATTCTTAGGTAGTGACGTAACAACGCATAATGGTGATAAGAATTTATGTGATAAACGTTTGAATTATTTCAGTTCATTTGAGATATTAAATACACACATTATACTTTGCAATAGTGTTGGTCCTGGCGAAGAATGAAATAATTACCCCCTCCCCCCACATTTAAAATGTTTTAAAAAATAATCAGAAAACATTGGGAGGTGTTGACTGTGTGGATTTTGATGGATTAATTGTTCCTGAAAAGTTGTAAAACAATAATGAAAGTCATGAAAGTTTTTCATAAAAAAAGTAAACTTGTCGGTTCAGGATTTTGTTTGTATGTACAAAGCACACCAAAAGCATTTAAACTTTATGTTGATCTTCATGTTTTTTATGGAGGTGAGGATTGTTTAATGTTTTTGCAGATACGCGTAAGGAATTCCGGTGGAAGCACACCAAGAGGAATATTTCTTCATAATTGGTCAAAATATGACTACCACCTATTCATTATGAAGACGTTGAAACAGATCCTGATGAGGAATTTAACATCATTCTTGCATCGTGTGCTGCATGTATATCATTCAGTCAAAATATGAGTTGCAGATATGGAAGAAGTATAACACAGATATTTTTGGATAGCTTAAGATTTATATATTGACCTCTAGAGGCATTAGCAAGTAATTTACTAGCCGATACGTTCTATATAACGTTAAGACATTTTGAAGGTATGACATAAACATATTTGAGAAAGGGTGTGTATCCATAGGAATACATATATATTTTGGTAAATTCGATAAAATTAGCTTACTTTCAATTAATAAATTGTGTTCATCCCTAAACAAATATAGATACTTTGATGGTATCGACATCTTTTAAGAGTTTCGTAACTCTACGATGAAAAATTAAAAACTAGATCATTGCTATTACTCTACAATACGCATATGATACTTGTCTAAATATAATGGAAACAGAGTCAGAGACCATTAAAGATATATATATATATATATATATATATATATATATATATATATATATATATATATATATATATATACACTTAATGATTGAGAGTGGCATCAGAGGTATGGCTTAATATTTATACGCAAAGACTACCGAAAGAGTATTCATTCATTGAGTACTTTAACTGTAATAATCTGTATGGTTAGGCAATATCACAGTACTGGCCGTACAAAGGTTTTACATGGCTAACTGCTACAAAATATAAAGAAATATGCTGAACCAAGCTTTAAAAGGCAGTATGATTATTGTGAAAAAGGATTCAGATTATGCTCTGTTTTACTACACGAATATTTCTAGGAATATCCGCTGGCATCTGATAAAAATGACACCTTCTTATGAAGAGATGTCAGAATATCAAAACTAGTTTATAGCGGAAGGCAAAAGAGATTGCTAAAAGTAAAACAAAAGTTAACTTGTACGTTGTATGATCAGACAAACTACGTGATTCGCAACAAAAATTTGAAATAATATATGAGTTTAGGTGTGAAACTTAAAAAAAGTAATTAAAAAACAATAATAGAGGAACAATTTATATTGGAAAACTTTGAATGGAGAAATATATCACTTTGAATACCAATCTGAGACAAAAAGCTACGAATGAGTTCTAAAAGAACTTTCAGAAAAAACATGAAAAATGTCATTAAAAGAACAGATGTTTAAGTTGTAAACGATGTAAATCACGTGAGATATTATAAATGAATTCAGATATAAGCATAGTTCTATGCAGCAGGAAAAATCGTGTTTCAGCACAAGTTAAGCCAAAAATAATTGTACTGGGCAAACCCATGCACGTTGGAATTAAGCAAAGTTCTAATGTACCGATTGTCTTATAATGTATTAAAGCCTAAGCACTATAACAACATGAAACTGATGTATGCAGACATATATTTACTTGTATTACATAATAAAACAAAACATTGTTATCGGGACATAAACATCATGTTAGATCACTTTGATACATTCGACTATTCTAACAACAATAACTGCAATCTACCTTTGGTATATACAAAAGTGCTGGGAACGTTCAATAATGAAGTAACGTGTTATAATTGTGGTATTTATAGCGCTTAGTAGTAAGATGCATTTGCTCAAGATAGGAAAATCAGTAAAGACAAAAATACAAGGAAGCTTTAAAAAAAAATAAAGATTTAAAAATTGATGAATACAAAACTGTCGATTTAATTGCGAAGAAAACCATGTCAACTATCAAACAATTAGATATCAGAAACATAAGATTTACAATGTTGATATAAAGAAGTTAGCTATGAGTGCCTTTGATGACAGTGTATATTTAATGAATTAGGTTGAAACTGTGCCATACCTATATGCTAAAGCATGAACTTTATCACCAAGCGGAAAACGTGTATTTTATAAAGTAGACAAATGTTTATTGCAATACTTTCTAACAACTAATCATTAAGAATGACATTAAAGATCTGTGCAACAACGGAGTAAAAACAATGAAAAATGCAAATGCGACATCAAAGGCATCTACATTATGATTGATTATAGATGTATCTTAAGACTTGATAAACGAAAAAAATATCAAGAAAGCTTTTCCAAAAGCAAGTGTTTCTTGAACAGCATATTATAAAATCATAAGGGAGTATACTACGGCATCCACACTGATATATTCAAACAATAAACATAAAGAAGCCACCCCCCTCCCAAAAAAAAAAAAAGCAAAAAAAAAAAAAAAAACAAAAAAAAAACAACAGAAAGATAAAGAAAGCACATTAGTTCTGGTAAGCTTTCTGATATCATACCTGAAAAAGACAAAATAAAGAAAAGACACCTCTCTCTCTCTCTCTCTCTCTCTCTCTCTCTCTCTCTCTCTCTCTCTCTCTCTCTCTCTCTCTCATTAACGATGAAGGTAGTCCTGTATATATTCCGTGTATGCTAGTAAACAGTACTGATAACTTAAATTACCTGTTTGTGGAAACTGATAACTAGACAATTAACACACTAATAAATAGCCGAGTTTGCGAGATATGTGAATGATAAATGGGTTGTTAAAAACTCTCAACGAATGGCTAGAGCAGAATCAGCTGAATGCATAACAGCGACATCAGGTAGCAAACTGAAAATATTCCCATTGATGGGCTATCAAGCATCAGGGACCAAACTAAAAACATACCCATTGATGGCCTATCAAGTATCAGGGACCAAACTGAAAACATACCCATTAATGGACTCTCAAGCATCAGGGACCAAACTGAAAGCATACCCACTGATGGCATATCAAACATCAGGAACCAAACTGAAAACATACCCACTAATGGCATATCAAACATCAGGGATCAAATTGAAAACATACCCATTGATGGCCTGTCAAGCATCATTTTGTTAATATGGATACAAAATGTTACTTGATGCAGTGTAAAATTCGTTTGATGATATTAACAAAATTTAGGATCCATTAGAATTGAACATGCAAAAACTTATGTCATTTTTTATCAAAATATAATTGAAAAAGTTAAATATACATTCAATTCTATGGAAAAATCTACGGAGCCAACTAATGAAATACAGCAATGGAGGAAAGAGAAAAATCACTGCAAGAAAAATAGTACGTTTGTATCTGCATACTTTTCTATCCTAAGTAAGGCAAATTTTAAACAAAAATAATGTGTAATTTTGTAAGCATGGTGAAATCAATGCGTGTTGTTCCTTGGAAATGCCTTGTCTTCTTTGGTCATTTATATAACGGATTATCCACGGCCTTTCTTCATCCAATGCGAAAAAAACCCAACATATTGTTCAAAGATATGGCTTTGTGCAATCTATCAATTCTTCTCTTCCGACACAGCGCTATTTAAGTACTGACAAATCAATATCAGAAATCAATAGTTATTTTTGGTACAGCTTTTGTCTGCTTTTGTCCATATCAAGACTTAATTTTTTTTTTACATGTTTCTCATCGTAACAATCAATTATAGAACAATGGCGGAGCAACGCCAGTAATAGGAGATGACCAAAAGTCACCTGCGGACGTCGACGAGTCACCGAAGGTAGACTAAAGGTCAGCCAGTGCAAAGCACAATGGCATAGCATCTGCAAAAAAGAATTTGGTCATAACCGATTTGATATTTTCTTATTGTAAAATTGATTTTAGAACAAGTAGGTCATAACCGATTCGATCAGGCTCAGTGGTTAGCGTGCAGAACTCGAGGCGGAAAAGGTGCGGGTTTGAATCCTACCATCGGATCAGCCTGGCTCGGCCATTGTGATGTGTCCTGCGATAAGGTAATTTATTCCAATTACCTCAGCATTAAATAACCTACTTGTGTTGCTGTGCCGTAAAACACCTCACCAAACCAAACCAATCGATCAGGTTACGGTCATGCTAAATCAATGCATGCAAAGCATGGTCATGCTAAATGAATGCGTGCAAAGCATGGTCATGCTAAATGAATGAGTGCAAAACATGGTCATGCTAAAGCAACGCGTGCAAAGCATGGTCATGCTAAATCAATGCGTGCAAAACATGGTAATGCTAAAGCAATGCGTGCAAAACATGGTCATGCTAAAGCAACGCGTGCAAAGCATGGTCATGCTAAATCAATGCGTGCAAAACATGGTCATGCTAAAGCAATGCGTGCAAAGCACTATCGTGCTAAAGCAATGCGTGCAAAGCACTGTCGTGCTAAAGCAATGCGTGCAAAGCACTGTCGTGCTAAAGCAATGCCTACAAAACACCCTCCCGATAACGCCCATTAATTAAGCATTGAAGAAATTTAGTAAATGTTGCAAAATAAGCCCAACTAAGGTTTGGTTGACACCTCGTTCATAGCCAAAAATTATTCAAAACTCGATTTTTGATCAATCCTGTAACAAACCTGGTTTTAAAACGGTTGTGATCCAGAAATGCCAGTTTTGTAAAACTTCCGTCACAAAAGCACATTGTTTAGTCATTCACTTCTAGGTTGATGTAAGTCAAGTCAAGTAGATGTTAGATACATTCCTGTTTATATGAATATATGAATCATATCTACTCGCGATAAATTAGTGTTTTTGTAAATTTTCATAATCAAGAAGTGTATGAACATGTATGCATTCATTCTTGGGTTTTTTTGTGTGTTTTTTTCTCACAGGAATCAAAGACTTTTGTGAACGGTATTCCAAGGATATATACACTCTACAAGAGAGCTTTGGACCTCCAATAGCTCTAGAAGGAGAACTTATTGATAAAGTTCAGCAGCAAATGGAGAAAAAAATCCCACTAGATAAACTCGAGGAAAGAAGAAAATGGCGGGACGAAAGATTATCAGCTCTGGCAAAGCTTAAAAAGCAACTTGAATGATGATATACAAATTACGCAATTGATTCGGGAGGACATGGTTTATAAATATTGACTAATACATGCTTGGATATGAGAATGATTTCATCAAAATTGCATTCATTGGGAACGATTTTACAACTTCACAGGAGTCATTCTAAAAATATTTGTTTAAAACAGAAAATCGGGAAAATGTAAATTAATGTTTGAAATACTATTCAAAATATCTCTTCAAAGTCTCTTACGGTTATGACACCATTGTCTTAATCTGGAAAAGAAAAGATTGGTAAACTAAAATAAAGAAAGATATTAATTTTGCATACTTTGTGATGTTGTCAATGCATCTTTCACATCATTTTATTATTGTATATGTCGCTAAGATTATAAGTTCTTTAACATGTATTTGTCTCATCATTGTTGGGGAAGCCGCGCGTGGCCAAGTGGTCTAAGGCGCTTGCCTTTATAGATCACTCACAACTCACCACTGTCCGAATGGGTTCGAGTCTCAACTCGACATACGAGGGTATGTGAGAAAGCCTGCCAGTAGTTTCTCTTGAGTCGGTGGTTCTTCCCGGTGCCTTCCCGGGTTCTTCCTCCACCAAATATACTGGTCGCCATTTATAGCCTATCATGTGCTAACAAATGGCTTTAAACCCCACAAAAACAAAACAAATCATCATTGTTGAGATGAACCCACTATTCGTACATCCGTGTGTCTCTTGACATGTTTTGCTATGTACATACATACATACGTCCATACAACCATAAATACATACATACCTTCATGCAGCCATACATACATACATACATACATACATACATACATCTCAATTCAAATATGGATTTTACCAGTAGTGCCAGCGCATGTGCATCGGGCACTTTATAGGTATTACTGCACGGCGAATGGGGGGGGGGGAGGGGGAGGGGGGGGAGGGGGAGGGGGGGAGGGGGAGGGGGAGGTGTCCGCTCCAAAGTCGATTCGTTGACATTTTTATGTTGAATGTTAGCAGCAAACACTAAGGGCTAGACGCAAACAAAAGAGAGATTTCAAACATATTGTAGATAGATTTATCCAGCGATAATAAGTATGTTGGCAAAGGTACAGAATAAAGTCTTACAAGATGCGGAGACACACCGGACAGCACTGTTATTATATGTGCGAAATTCCAAGTCACCGATGACCAATAGACCTTTCCAAAATTTGTTCTAAACCCAGCCAGCACTAAAAAAATCTATTCTAATGTGTCAAAGATTATGAAATTTGACAGACTTGTTACGCTAAGCAACTGTAATATAAATCTCAAATTTGAGCAAAATCAATGCAATCTGTTTGTATTATTGCGATTTGAATTGCTATATATTTACTATATTTTAGTTTAGTTTGTGGGAACCAAACCAAGATATTGTCGCACATTATTTGACATTATGTATCTACTCAAACCGGGCTTCAGTTTATAGTACTCCAATTGCTAATAGATAATGACATAAGGAGCTGTTCAGTAAGGTTGATTGACAAGCTGTAAAGGTCTATCATATCGAGTTATCGCCAAATGGTACGTTGTCCTTGGAGCCCTACAACTAACTACCGGTAAAGGTAGGTCATAGTGATTACAGACACTTTTCATATACAGTCATGAAATTTAAAATCACCGCAGGGAGAAGATACGTGAAGGTAAACGTGACATAAATGTACTTTCCATGCTCCCCTTAATTATTTCCTTTTTATATTTTTGCATTTACATGTAGCACGGTTGCCTAGACACTGTTGCCTAAACTTAATGTGTGCATTTGCCTCTTTCACTTACGTTAGCACCAATAAAAAGTAAATTGTGCTTGTAAGGATATAACTTTCTTGCTAATATAGCTACGTCAAGATTTTGGGTTTAGAAACCATGAAGCTACAGCATATCCTGCTCATTCTTAGCAATACCTTTAAGTTTTTTGTTTAAATATAAGCGTGTAAAAGAGAAAAATCATAAATCTAGATTTCATGGGTATGAAGCACAGTAACAACTACATACAATGTCACTCGCGTCCTTTCTTGGTACTTTTCTAAAATACCAATGTCATTTTTATAGTGTGGACAACTTGCGATAGGTCATGAAATGAACAATGTACTGTGGAAATTTATAATCAAAAGATAGAGAGAAAGAAAAAAGAAACAAATCCATCTGAATTATGAAAAAATTGGAAAGAATTACGAAAAATACTATGCATTCTAACACAGAAAAGCGATCTCGGAGTATTATCCAACTTTTATTTTTAGAAAGTAAATACAATCAAACCTGTCTAGAGCGGCCACCCATTGGAAAAGGCCAAAGTGGCCTTTGTAGACAGGTGACCTCTGAAGGCAGGTTCAGCTCTAAAACTTGGTTCATGACAAATATATGTACTATGAACCGAATAGCAATAGCAGCAGCAGCAGTAGTAGTAGTAGTAGTAGTAGTAGTAGTAGTATGCTATCAAGATGCATATATTTAGTTTAGCTATTTAGCAAAAAGAAAAATAACAAAATAATAAAATAAAAAGTTCCACTTAAACCATCATGTAGATTAAATCATCACTTATCGGTAGAAACGGCGTCTAAATAAAATTACTAACTGACAGCTAACTTGTGAATGTCAAACACAGGGCTGACTTTTTGTTTGGCCAGATGGTATAATTAGGCATGAAAACAGATGTTCACACTTCAAACAATATTCTTTTTATTTTTCTTCTCTCTCTCTCTCTCTCTCTCTCTCTCTCTCTCTCTCTCTCGTTTCCACCCCCGCCCCAACATCCCACATGATTACCTAAATGCTACGTCTAAATCGTTGTTTCAATATTTAGAAGGATTTGTTCGCTTGTAATATAGTTGGACAAAATTAGAATGAGCACTAGGGGCTTTATCCAGAATGTTCTTTATAATAATGTTGATAAAATACTTCCCGGTTTAAGACAGCATAATAGGTAGATCCGTATTTTCTACGTCTTTTTCATTTAGAAATTGAAAAACAATGGACCCTTTTCTGTTTTCGACCATAATTTGTGACCACACACCACACAAATTCCGTCATTTTTACTAGAAATTACCATAAAGTCAGTACACTTCTACATTAGTGGCTGGTCGACTCGTCCTAGGGAGGTAATGCAGTCGGTAATTTTGGAAAATCTAATTCTTCGTTAAGTTTAGCGGCAAATTTAGACAATTCGGTTCGAGTAAATTTTACCGGAAAAACTGATTTAAAATCTAAATATAATGTTATACAAAAAGCATGAACCATTTCGAAGATTATTTTTGAAGACTTTGTCAATAATTGACCTTTACGGCTACCACCGGTTATAAATACGTTGTACAAGTTGTCGAATTTTTTTTTATATGAAAGTCAGATTTAGAAGGGTTTCGGGTTGAGAGTAAGTATATATCTATTTACCGATATACAACAATGAATATATGGCTGAAAGTAAGATTTTTAAAAAACAATAGAAAAAGTGAGTAAGCTTATATCTGTTTACCGATATACAATAATGCATACTTTCACCTGTATTATGCATCGTCATCAACAGATATCGCACCGATGTACTTCCATCTGAATTATGAATTCACATCATGTATAAAATCAAGGTAATACATGCGCTTAAATGACTAGGAATAAATCAGGACAGGTGGCACGAACAAATTTAAAGCCCGGTCAGAGATCAAATGTTTTAAAATGGAACAAAAAGATCTTGTTCTTTAATGTCCATGTTGCTTTATTTCATATTTTCTTGCAAGTTGTGAATTCTATTTATCTATCTACCAAAGTTTGTTTCAAATGACATCACGAATGTTATCCGGTGCTGCATATAAATTGTATTAATGTACATCGCGAATGTTATCCGGTGCTGCATATAAACTGTATTAATATAAACAGGATGAAAAATGGATAAAGAGTTTGTTTTACATGTACTTCAGTTATTTCATACCTTTATTTTCTCCGTTAACCCGAACAGTATACATGCGATTCACCCTTGAAAGTTCAAGTCTTTCGTAACGTAATTTTTTGGCATACGAAAAGAATGGCCAGGAGTTGGTATGATCCTAGAGGTGTGTTGGTGAACAAAATGTTAAAAGAGCAAATGCCTGGAATAAGCTGGAAAGTTGGAACCTGAGCGCCCCTGCAAAGAGAAACCATGGAGCAACATGGTGGCAGTTTTAACATTACGAGCGCCTTGCGGTGACCATTAGAAGATGCATTCAATACATACTGTTGGCGTTAACAGAGGATACAGTGATATGGACTTATTAAAGCCTGTGTAAGAGGAAATATTTTATCCATTTTTCAGGCTGTTTGCATTTATACATTTATATATACATCACCTTCCTCAAGGATCAAAAACATATTCTAATGAGGTTTCGGACGAAAGAGCTTGGTTTACCAGCTCTGCACATTTGGGGGACACAAATCTAGTTCAAATAAACCTGTAAACCATGGATGTATCGATACATCGATATATCGATACATCGATGAGTATAGGATATCTCAATATTTTCTTGGTGATACAATATATCGTGTCGAGATATCCACAAGACGATACAAAATAATTTTATTCCATTAATAAAAACATAGTTGATGAAGTACATATTCCAGATGTATCTACACTTCTCGTAAAAGTGAATATGTATATCTGTATAGTCACTCCTACATATATAAAGTAGCGGCCATCGTCCCTAAAGTCACTCCTACATATATAAAGTAGCGGCCATCGTCCCTAAAGTCTCTACATATATAAAGTAGCGGCCATCGTCCCTAAAGGCTCTACATATATAAAGTAGAGGCCATCGTCCCTAAAGGCTCTACATATATAAAGTAGCGGCCATCGTCCCCAAAGGCTCTACATATATAAAGTAGCGGCCATCGTCCCTAAAGGCTCTACATATATAAAGTAGAGGCCATCGTCCCTAAAGTCTCTACATATATAAAGTAGCGGCCATCGTCCCTAAAGGCTCTACATATATAAAGTAGAGGCCATCGTCCCTAAAGGCTCTACATATATAAAGTAGAGGCCATCGTCCCCAAAGGCTCTACATATATAAAGTAGAGGCCATCGTCCCTAAAGGCTCTACATATATAAAGTAGCGGCCATCGTCCCTAAAGGCTCTACATATATAAAGTAGCGGCCATCGTCCCTAAAGGCTCTACATATATAAAGTAGAGGCCATCGTCCCTAAAGGCTCTACATATATAAAGTAGCGGCCATCGTCCCTAAAGGCTCTACATATATAAAGTAGCGGCCATCGTCCCTAAAGGCTCTAAATATATAAAGTAGCGGCCATCGTCCCTAAAGGCTCTACATATATAAAGTAGCGGCCATCGTCCCTAAAGGCTCTACATATATAAAGTAGAGGCCATCGTCCCTAAAGGCTCTAAATATATAAAGTAGAGGCCATCGTCCCTAAAGGCTCTAAATATATAAAAACATGGGATGGCATAATAGCTGGTGTATGTTGACTTTGCTAAGTGGTGCTAAGTGGTTTCCATAGCAACAGTGTCTAGAGTCTAAAACAATAAGTTGTGATGTTGCCAATGGTCGAATTATGTCATTCGCAACTTCTCGGTCAATCCTACGGTAAATCCAATCGTAGGAATAGCCGAGGTGGTCCGAATATATTGCGGTTTCTTTTTTATGCGAAGAAATTTCCGGCTGAAAAAAAATGCATGATTTTTCTGTACATTTCTGCGCCGACATACACCTGAGGTATATTTTTGTTTCCGGCTGAAAAAAATGCATGATTTTTCTGTACATTTCTGCGCCGACATACATCTGAGGTATATTTTTTTCTCCGAATGGATGTTACTTGGTTGTAAGCAGAAGCAGAAAGCTATGTCACCCAAAAGCCGTTCATAGGCGACCCACTAAACGTCTTGTATTCCTTTTGAAATTATTTGGCCATTGAAAGAAATGCTGCAAGAAAAACAAATCTACATTATTTTGTATGGCTAAAATGTTTATAGAAAGATAATTAGAGTAAGGTAGTTTTAAAACGTGAACTCATGCAAATCTGTCTTTGATAGGTAGTAACTTTGAAACCATGCTGAGGTACCATGTGAAAGTTTTCGAAAGTCGCATATCTTCTACTTCAGTTGCTGTATTGAAATGAAATTCAGAATAATATAACTATGCCTAAAGTTTGTACAAATATTTTCTAGGGGCTATTGTCTCGCTTGCGTAAACAGAAAATTGGTGGTATACCTATTAACAGAGTTCATGTGCTTTGTGAAAGTTTTTGAAAACGCACCTATCCTCTACTTCATTTGCTGTATTCGACTGAAACAACTGGATAATAAGTATATGTCTAAAGTTGGCACCCTAATAGTTTGTACCCTTATATGCTTGGTGTGCCTGCGTAATAAGAAAGCCATGTAATCAAAACGTCGTTCACAGGTGTGTTCTGTCGAACCCTTGTATTTCTATTGCAATGATTTTCGCCGCTAAAAGAAATTTTAATCGAAAGCCCCCTCACTCTCCCCCAAACCCAAATAAATCTTTTTTTTCTTTTGGTTGAGTAAAATATTTACAGTAAAATAATTACACTAAAGTACTTTAAGAACGTCAGCTGGTGCAAATCTTTCTTTTTTGATATTAACTGAACGCATCTGAGTCCAGTCACAAAAAAGGTACCGTCTTTCAACACAAAACTATGAATTCTTGCTAAAGCACCTGTACATATTAGTACAATCTTTAAATTTAGCACAAGTTGAATCCTTAAAAAAAAAAAAAAAAAAAAAAAAAAAAAAAATAGTGCAAGACTAGTGCCATACGCAGCAATACCATTAAAAAGGTTGTTGCAAATTTGGTTTCTGGATATGACTGTTGCACAATAATTGTCCTGGTAATGGTAGCGCGTAACATATTGCTTGAATCAATCCAATGCTGGCGGAAATATGTGAAAGTATATGTATTAAAACTTGCATCAGAAATCTGGAATCTAGCTGATTTGCTGTCTATAAATAGTGTTTCATTTGTAAAGAACTTTTCACCTTTTCTTTTGCATCGGCACAATATTAACAAAGGACTTCAAATTGTTCAAGGCCAGATATTCTATTGATGATATGATTTGGAACTGTGTCCACTTGGAATGGGCATCAAAATGATAAGAAGTGAGTGTATAATATATTGAAGACGTCTGTTTCTTCTCTTTCCAATATGGCTTTACCAAGTTCTTCGTTTTATCTGCACTTTGAATTGCCATCAAAGACGGCTTTGAAGGCAGCTGATTTTTTTCCATACAAAAACCTCATAGTATGCTACATAGCCAGGAAACCTTACATAAAAAGTAAATTCAATAACTCCGCCAGACTTATCAAAGTTTAAAGTTTACAATCGTGTTTAATCTGTGGTGGATAAATTCAATCTGCTGTTTTTGCTCTTCTGATAATATCGTTACCGCCTTTTAATTGTCTCCATGTCTCTAACTTTTGGTTTCATGAGTAGTAGAGTGGGGGTATTGAGCTACAGGGGGGGGGGCACTTGAGCTACGTATGGGAGTTTAACATGGCGGGGGCCTCTCTGGCTACGTACGGGAATTTAACATGGCGGGGGGTACTCTGGCTACGTACGGGAGTTTAACATGGTGGGCACTCTGGCTACGTACGGGAGTTTAACGTGGCGGGGCCTCTCTGGGTACGTACGGGAATTTATCATAGCGGGGGTCGCACCGTATGTAGTGACGAAGACAACGTCCTCTACCATCAAAAACTGGGGTGGGGGTGTTTTTTAAATGACCTTCTGCCTAGTGGCTATATCTATTTGTTTGTTTGTTGTTAAATTAAATACGTGTGCGGCCATTCGGCCATTTACGTCGGGGACTATATCTATATAGCCTAGAGTTATATATAAAGCATTACCTATACCTCAGATCATGTTGGAGGTGTCAGTAAATTTGCATATATTGTACCTATGTTATAAATAGCTTTTATCAAGGGAACTAACTCATAATAACACTAAAATGGACGTGACTAAAAGTTGTATTAAACTTCGGGAACCGTCACGGACTTTAGAGTTGACTAGAAAAAATCCGGAACATTAGATTATAATGGCCTAGACTAAAAGTAACACTAAAATTCCGAAATCGTACCGGACGTTAGCGGAGACTGAAAATAATCCGGATTTAAAAAAAATAAATAAAAAAAAAAAAAAATTGACTGAGACTAAAAGTAACACTAAAATTCCGAAATTGTACCGGACGTTAGCGGAGACTGAAAATAATCCGGAAAAAAAATGGAAAAAATTGACTGAGACAAAAAATAGTACTAAAATTTTGTAACTCATTTTAAATTTTTATTTTTTATTTTATATTTTTTTATATACAAACTCAAATAAACCCAAAACCCAAACCCAAACCTAATACACTATCCCAAATGCCTTGTGTGCAGCCTAAAAACCCCAAAAACCTGTTATCAGACGAAAGGGTATGACAAAGGGATGAAATCACGCCAACATACTATCCAACATATACACCATCCATTTTTTTATTTTTAAAATTTTTTTTTTATCAAAACACACACACCACACAACCATTTTTTTTACTTTTTTAAATTTTTTTTTATATATCAAACACAAAACTTACACATACCACAAATATACAATCCATTTTTTTAAATTTCTTTTTATATCAAACACAAAACTTACACACACTACACAACCATTTTTTTATTTTTTAAATTTTGTTTATATTAAAACACACACCACACTATCCATTTTTTTTACTTTTTAAATTTTTTTTTTTTTATATCAAATTCAAACTTACACACACCACACAAATCATTTTTTAACTTTTTAAATTTTTTTATATCAAATACAAACTTACACTACACAACCATTTTTTTTTACTTTTTTAAATTTTGTTTATATCAAAACAGGCACCACACTATCCATTTTTTTATATTGTAATCTTGGTTGCTGTCATCTTCTTTTTTTTTGGGAACTGTTGAGATCTTGACGAGTCAACGAGAATGACTACACTGGCCAACGCACCGCTTTATATGCTTAACGCGCGGACGCAATGAAAAACATGGTAGGGTTTCAGATCGACAGTGAGATAACAGATAGAGGAAAGAGGTAAGTTTTTTTTAGATCGATAGAAAGAGAGATAGAACATAATTAATTTTTTTCAAATTCAATAAAAAACCACACAACACCATATTTTTTTTTCAACAATAACCATTTTATTAATCAACAATAACCATTCTAACATAAAAATACTAGCAATTCAACAATAAAATTTTAAACAGAAACATATTTACAAGGTTGACAACGTTGGGGTGGTAAACTAAACCTCCACCTTTCTACATCTACATCATTCTGATTGACATTACGCTTGTGAGCTAAAGACAAGAGATAACCAAAATGTTCACAAAACCATCGTTGTACTTAGCATCATTTATAACATAGTCACTATTAAACCAAGTCACTAAATGTTCTAAGGAATATCCAAGACTGCGGTGATGAAGATAATGTACACAATATTGTCCACACACCATGGAATCCGATCCTTGTAATCAAACATTATTGAATCGAGTCGAGACGGCATTTCTTCTCATAAAGTCTATGATGTCGTCTTCCAAAGGAGGTAATCCATAAGAATCAAAATATTCCACACAGTGAGCGTTGGGAAAGTACACGGCAACCCAATGGGTTCCTGGTAGATGACTGTCGTCGGTATTGATGATATAGGCATGAACATCTTTCGGTTTACGATGAGGTTGTTCATCTTTGGCACATACCACAGGATTCCAAGAAGAAGTGTAGGAACTACGAGTCAATAGGTAATAAAGTTCTCTAGTATCCATTTTTTTCTTTCTTCTTTTTTTTTGCCTTCAATGGAAATAATAGGTCATCAATTCACACCTGACTTTAAACTTGAATTGATCTGTCTTGTAATTCCAGGAATATTCACGTCGGATAGGCTCTGCACTCTGTTCAATGAGTCCTTCGATGCGTCTGATCTCCAGAGAATTAAGTGGAGGAGAAGAAGAAGTCTGCAAGTCTTTATACCATTGTCTCAACACTTTTTCGTCCGAGTTCTGGGACAAGGCCGTTTCCAAATATTCTTCCAATTGTTCTTCGCCCGTCATCATCATACATTGGTCGTGTTGTATCTGACTGGGATGATCGTTTTGACATCCATGACATTGTTCTCGGACTAGACTGTTAATTATTTTACTCAATTCCTGAGCATAACAGGAGACTAACTGTTTTTCTTGTTCTGGCCATCGAGAAATAAATCCAGTAAACTCGGTTTTAGGTTCTGAATGAATGACTTCGTCATCATCATCATTTGTGGTAGTTTGTGACTGTTGAACTTCACAAAATCCCTCATCTATTTCCATAGGTTCTTCTTCTACGTGTTGCATCTTTTTTTTCTTCTTCTAATAGTCTAGAATCACTTCTCTCAAACTGTTGATCTCTAGAGTATTATCAAATTCTGCATACAAGACGACGTTCACTGTGTCGGGTAGAGGATCTGCAAACTGAAGTTCCACACGAAGTGGGCCTGATTTTATAGGGTGGAAATGTCCTTCATCGCTGCCTTGGTCAGGAGTGAAATCAAATCCCCACAAGGCATACCCTCCTGCATAATCCTCGTACGAAATGCCGTGGCTGGTGTTGGTACCTAACTGTCCTGTGGCTTCAAACAGGCTCAGGTAAGATCGCAAGTAATTTTTATGGCCGTCGCTAAAGTTAGGTTCAAAAGGTCTGGTACACAAGGTCTTGCCATCTCGACTGACTTCCATCTTGGAGACGTTGTAGTGTTTAAACTCGAACGGATTCTGATCGTGGACTCCGTTGAGGGCTGCATTACTGACGATGCCAATCAGCAAACGTTTGGGGAGCTGTCCTTGGAAGATGTGATCTTCGACTTTGGATCGGAGTCCAGCGGCTATGGTAAAGGTTTTCACTTCCACTCGTCGCACAGGATACTTAGCAGTGGTTCTGCTCAAGGATTGACTGATGTCATTGGCTACTTTTGGTAAGACTTCTACACGTCGCACGTAAAGTTTGGCTTCTTGGATTTTGGTTTTCCACTCGTTAGCATGAGCCATCAAATGGAAGGCAGCACTACTGCGATTCAGTCTCAGGCGTACATCCACTCCGTTCAACAAATACTTGTCTTGCAACCACATGTCCAAATGCAAACGATCCATCAGTTCTAAACTGCGTCTGATTTTCTTTCGACGGTCGTTAAATCCCACATTGTGCGGGATTGCTGGAATTATATCTTTTGTACCATTAACACCATCCTCAGTAGACTTCGCCGGTACTGACAGCTCTGTGTCGTTGAACTTTTCCGAGGTGTCAGGTTTCCAGACCACTGAAGCATCCAGATGAGTGTTCTTGGCTTCTTTTCCGTACGTCTTGAGATTTTCCAAATAAGCACGGTAAGGGTAAGTATCCAAACTGCTGCTGACCAGTTTGTTATTCAAGTACAAATCTACTCCGCTGAACAAGGAATGCATGAAATTATTGACGGGTGCCACTCGGGCAGCTTCCCCAGGAAGGGTGTTGTCATTTTTTTGTACTTGAAGTTTCAGGTACAAGTAACTGTTATTCAGATCGATGTAATCTTCGGTTTGTCCTTTGATTTCAAATTCGATAGGAGCTGATTCCGTCAAAGACGATACAGGATGAAATTCCACCCATTGGGATTCTTGCATCGTCATCATGGTAGGAGGCATAGAAAACGTATCCAGTTCTGACTTGGTACATTCGCAAGAATCTCGGTGCATCATTTTCAATGGTTTTTTTAAATAATCAAACACGTCTAATTCTCTGACGGTTCTTCTTCTTTTCTTATTCTTTTTTGAACTACCGTATGTTTTTTTATGAACTTTGAAAGGATTTCGATGTTGTCGTAGTCTCTTTCTACCTTGTCCTTGCTGTGAAGTGGAGGAAGAAGTAATGCCAGGGTCTGAAGCGTGAAGTGAATTTATAGGATTTTCTTGGAGACCTAAAAGATCTTTGCCAGTGTTCATCAACACATTTTTGACTGCTCTCATAAAGGCTTCTTTAGGATTTTGTTTGTCGATGAGGACATTTTGAAAAATTCTTTTCCTTGTGTCAAAGCGGCATCTTTTAAGGCATGAAATCCTCGAGTCACCATCGGTTTCAAAATAGGAGCTACCGTCCGAAATGCCGATTTTAACATATCTCCTAAACCATGTCCTCGTTGTCGAGTCACTCCTTGGTACACTGGATACATTTTTTTGGTTTGGGTCAGTTACAATTCGTTAGAGAACTTGTTTTTTTCGAAAATGTAGTTTCACCGTGACTTTTCCTCTGTCAATGAATGGCACATCTTGTCCCAAATCTCCTTTTATACTAATGTTGACACTGTCAAAATACGATTTACTGACTGGAAGATAATGAGGATGTACAAATTCACGGTGAACGTGAAACATGTTTCCACCTTCTTCGTACGCACCAGCAGCAGTATCCACTTTGAAAGGAATGACTCTTAGTAAGGGAGCAGCTGTGTGGCCCACCACGTTGTACTCCACCACATCGGAGTACACAAACATTAAATTCAGTCCAACGTTCAATTCGATAGGGGTGCGAAAAGCCTCTCCGAAATCTGTGTTGGTGTGGATTGTTCGTTCACCATGATACTTTTTATTTCCACCCAAAATATCAAACAACTCAGCAGAAAAACCGATGGTCATAAATTTTCTTTCGTGCGCGGGTAAGT
Source organism: Margaritifera margaritifera (assembly GCA_029931535.1). Taxonomy (NCBI): domain Eukaryota; kingdom Metazoa; phylum Mollusca; class Bivalvia; order Unionida; family Margaritiferidae; genus Margaritifera; species Margaritifera margaritifera. The sequence goes on from JAQPZY010001577.1 coordinate 4,452,163, forward strand.
GCTTGTCTTCTTTCTCGTCGAATGGCTTTCCCTCATGCCCTTTCAAAAATTGCAAGAGGAAACGGCGTGCCACAGGATGGTATTTGATCTCTACCCATTTTTGTTTTTTTTCCAAGGTTTTGCCAAATTGGGCTTCGAAGACGGCCGCAATCGTCTCCACCAAATGTTGAGCACTAAAATAATACCCTTCAGGAATTCTCATGCGATAGGTCGAGTAGGGAGTATTGTCAGTTTTTGAACTCATTTTTTTCCCAATTTCAGGATCATGAGCGTCTTTTTGCACTTTTTTGTTATAGATTGCTACGTCAAAAATGGTTTGATTTCCAGATATATTCTTGATTTGCGTAGGATGAATGATTTCTACTAAAGCCACTTCCCATTGAGCATCGTGATCCAATTGGATGGATTGAGGTAATTTGGCCGTGAAACAACATAATCTGTTGTTGGGAAACACATCCATGGAACTGTCACTGGGTAACGTTAAATAAAATTGGTCATTCATAGTTCCAAAGTGGTTCTGGTGTCCGAGGAGTCACTCAAGTGGACAGAAGAATGATGTTCAAAAGGTTCCAAAAGAGGACTGGTATTTTGGTGGTGGTGACTGGAAGAAGAAGAAGGTGGACTGGCGTTGCTCGTACTCCCGTTTTTGTGGTGACTGTTGTCCGTCGTTGTCGTAAATTTCAAAGAGGGACTGGGTAAAAGATAACCGATGCAACTGCTAAGTAAAATGGTCCACAATTGTTTGTCTCCTTGTTGCAAACTCAAATTGGCAATAGCTGCTCCGATGACACAATACACTACAAAAATTTGGCAGAACTAGACGATTTGATTTTTAGGCACACGTTCTTCGCACCACACCCAAAGCGGTTGTTTTTGTAATTCTTGAAGAGAAGAACTCTGTGAAGGAGTCGTTGAAGTCGTGGTTGCTGTGTTGAATGGCATGTTATTGAGTTACTTCTAGTGACACGAAACAATTCGGTGGTCCAGTTGGGTAAATAACCTTTGTCAAAAGTACGTTTGGTTTTTCCGATGCGAACCCAATCTCCCGTCTTTAACTCCAACAAGGGTGTCTTCTTCTTCTTTTTTTTTCTGGAGTGAACCAAACAATTTATCAAACACAGTCACTTCGTTTTCAGGGCTGACCTCTTCGGGGGCACATCCGATGCTACGATGGTACGATTGATTGTACGCTTTGACCAAACGGGGTAACACGTCGATGTACTTGAGAGTATGTTGATGTGTAAAATATTTCCACATGCGTTCTTTCAAAGTTCTTTGAAAACGTTCCACGATACTGGCTTTGGTTTCAGGATTTTTTTTGTCTTTGTTTCAATTCTTTTTGAAAAGCTTGGTTTAGAAATTCGGTGCCTTTGTCAGTTTGCCATCGTAGAGGTTGGCGTCCACTTTGTTTCAAGACCAATTTTAAGGCCCGTACCAATTCGGTACTGCTTTTAGAGGTCAAAGGCACGACCCAAGCAAATTTGGAAAACACGTCGATGACACAAAACAAATATTTGTGACCACGATTGTAAGTGGCTAAATGAGAGACGTCGGCTAAATCGGCTTGCCATTGATGATCGATGCCTTCCACTTGAGTTGTACTTCTAGAAAATTTACGTCGAATGGGTTTGTGTAACGTGTACGTCGATTGTTCTTGTAACCATCGTCGTACTTCGGGTAAACGTACACTTTTCAATTTACTTTTAGCAGCTCGATATAATTTTTGAACTCCTCCGTAGCCAGCAGCATGGCCAGGATTGTAATAAAGGCTAGCTAAAAGTTTCTCCATGATTCCCTCAAGAATAAGTCAACCAAGTACCAATGCTCTTTTCTTCGTGAGGTATCTTTTTGGATTGTTTACGTGTCCGACGAGCCACTGGTGTAAAAGAAGAAGATGTTGTTTGAACAGGGGTCATTGGTTCTGTTTTGTCTTCTGACTTCACTTCTTTCTTTTTCTTTTCTGAGGGCAATGGGGTGGACAACATCTTTTTTATCCAACCCGGTGTGGCTAACTTTTTTTTCTTTTTAAGAGTAGGTGGAGTTGGTAATTCTTCTTCTTCTTCTTCTTCTTCTTTTACGGTCATTCCTGTGCCGGTGTCTGTTTTAGTGGTAGCCACTTTAGGTTCGCTTTTCATCAGGGCCTTAAAATCTCTCAGAGTGGGTGGAGCTGTTTCGTCGACTGCTTTTTGGCGAAAGAGTTGTAAACGTTGTAAAAGTTGACCGTACCGTTGCGATTTTTCTGTTTCTGACAAATTGCTTTGTTCCATCAGGGTTTGTATTTCTTGTTGTAACTGGGACATCTCGTTGAGATTAGGATTGGGTGGTAAATGAGGTATCCGTTGTTCGTTCCAACGATGAAATTCCATCCATCGTTTGTAAGGTACTAAAGTCAGTTTTCGTCCTTCCATTTCATCCAAAGGTACCAAAAAGGTGTGGTCTTTTCAGAGAAGGGTGGTCCTTTTTATCTTCTTTTTTTTTTGGTTATCGCATGACACCTCCTAAAAGCGGTCCAGCAATCGTTCCTAACAAAGGAGCTGCTATGTTTAACAACGGTCCTATCAACATAGATAGAAATCCTCCTCGTTGCACCAACATTTTTCTCTTTTGTTGAAGAGGTATTTTCTTTTTCACCATTTGACGAAGAACGTTCCGATGTTTCCCTAATTTTTGTTTCTGTATCTTGGACAAAGGTACCGTTCCTTTCAAAACGTTCAAACAACATTCACACACGGTATCGATGATTTCTTTAGGGGCTGTTTGAATGAGTTGTTTTCGCATGGGAGGATTGGATTTGGTCAGGACAGACAAGACATCCCAATGTTTGGCCAGATGAGGTGGAAGTCGTCCTTTTTTGGTGGTTTTACTTTTCTTCTTTTTTTGGTGGAGGTGATTGTGGTGTGCACGTTTGGGAGCCATCTTAGAGGTGAGGAGTAAGTCTGAAGTCTCTGGCAGGGTACCCTTCTATTTTATACTGGAACACGTCTCCACTGATTGTCTGCACGACGTACCAACTTCACGACAGGCATCACTCGACGTTGAGGTGTTTTCAAGGGATTAAATCGTCTCAATTCTTCTTTGGATAAATCCAACAAGCTTTGTAACACGCCGGTTCTTTCTTGAACTTTGGTTTTAGGGGATGGTACTTTGTTGGCGGCCGCTGCCATAGCCAAATCAGCCGATGTCGTCGAGGGTCCCGAAGTGGTGACTTTCGAAATAGGTTTTCATTTTTGCATCAAATTAGGAAACACTTGTCTTAAGTCCGGTTTGGCAGGCATCATCGTGAAGGGTGGTGAAGAAGACAAAGATGATGGGGACGAAGGAGAAGGAGACCTCGTCACGGTTGTTTGTCGTGGTGGTGTCTTGCGGGTGTACGTTTGCGTCCTGGCCGCAGTACCTCTCTTGCGGCTCCTTGCAGTGGTGGGGGTGGGTGTTTTCTTTTTCTGGTGGGTGGTTTTCTTTTTCTTTGGACTTTTCTTCTTTTTGGGTGCTTTGGGTTTTTTGGCTTGGGCATTAGGATCCCATTTCAAAAGGGAACGAATCATGACCCCTCCTAAAGAACCGCTTCCACCAGGAGTTAAAATGATTTGTTTTTTAGTCCGTGAATCGATTCTAGGATCGGCTAGTTGTGACAATGCCACTTTATGTTTTTGAAAAAAACGTTGAGTTTGATGAGGAATGTGAATGATGCCTTGCAGTAATTGACGTGCCGTCAAAGTAAACCATCGTAACACTTCTTTAAGACTCGCTTCTAACAAATGAGCACGGACTTGTGCAATTTTTTCGCGACTGATGCCATACAAGGCACGAATCAATTTAGCCGAAGGATGAGGTTGAAAGGAAGTCATCTCGAAAGAGTGTGAGACAGAAATGACGTAGTGGTTGTTTTTATATTTTTTTTTTCCTTTTAAAAATTGGCTGAAGGGGACGTGTAAATGACAGGACCACCTTCTTGACCCCAAGGGTGAAACAATTGAGCACGAAATCTCAAATAGTCAGGAGTGGTGGGTTTTAAGTCGATGAGTAAATACTCGTGAGGGGTTTGAGTGGCATCCTCGTGCGCATAATTGAGCCAAGAAGCCCCTAACTGTTTGGCTAACACTTGTACTTGAGATTTGTCTCTGGGGCTTTTAAACAAGACCACGTAATGGGCGTTCAGACTAATGGTCCGATGGGCTTTACTTTGTTGAAATAAATTTTGAGTAATGTAGACAATACTAGCATTACGATGGTGTCCTTTTCGTGTAAACCAAAGTTTAATTTCTTCTTCGTCTTCTCCTAACATGTCATCAAAAATAACTAAATGGGTTTGACTCACGTCAGACACGATCCCATCGTCTTCGCGAGGGATGCCTTGTACAAATGAAATGGTTTCTCCTTGACTTTCTTTCAATAACGTGTAAGACGGTTGCCACTCTTTGTAACACCACACGATACGTTGAGGTGGACGATCGAACAAATGAGATTTTTGTTCGATCAAACATTTGACAAATTCGGTTTTACCTGAACCACTAGGTTCAACATGTTAAAAGGATGGCACAGATACAAAGCGTTCCAACTTTGACGATCTAACTTTTCGTCAATCACTTTGACTACAGAAGCAGAAGAGGCAGACGAGGCAGAAGATGATGTAGCCATGACTGAGGTAGGAAGATTTTTGAGAAGAAGACAAAAGACTCAAGACATTTTATACGTTCCATACACGTTTATTTATTTTTTTTAAAAAAACAAACCAACACAACAAACAAAAACATTTTTTTTTACAAGTCATGAAGGACAAAAATGCAGACCGAAAAAATGGTCAGGTACAAGATTAAGGCTACCACTAAAAGAATGAAAGTTCTGTATAAACAAGTCAATGTACAACATTCTGGTGTGCTAGGAATGGAAGGCCCAGGCACTGGTGGTAGTATTCTTCTGGTCTATGTGGTGGTGGTAGAAGAATGAAATGTCTCTGACGGTAAGGAGGGGGTGTGTTCCTCAGAGGCTTGTATTTGGACGACGACAACGGTGTGGTCTTTCTCTGCTGTGTCAGGTTCTTCTTCCAGGATGGTTTCTAAGGTCATTTTTTTGTGTGACTTAGGTTCCCATTTCACTTTTGGACACTTAGTTGTGACGGGCCAGATCTTTGGCAAACTGTGGTACTTCTTGTAGCCAAACATCGAAACCAACACTTTTCCAGTCACGTACATCTTTCCAACCGGTAAGTTGTTGGTGCATCCAACTAACAAGGCACACTTGTTCAAACGTGTCAAGGCAAGATAACTTTTGAATAATGTCTTCTTCACACGGAGGTACCCCACTTGTGATGTTCATCACCTCTCTCAACACTTTGAATATAATTTGTCTTTCGTGTACCGATAAAGCATAAATGCTCATGTTGTTGTTTTTTTTTTTTTTTTTATGGTTCATCAAAATAGTCCAAAACAACTACGGGTCCTCCAAAATAATCCAAGGCAAACACTTGTCCTCAAAAATATTCCACAACGAATGTCCTGGAAAACGAATTCCAAGATAAGCAGTCACTAAGACACACACTGCATAGCGTCCAAAATTCAATGGAAACAGTTCTTGTATCAAGTCTTTATAATCCTCTAAAGTCTGAACACGATCGTTGACTTCCTTCCACGGAATACGTTTCACAAGTGAAGACCACAGATCAGGCATGGTGCGCTTTTATAGGGTGAGGTTCCTAAGGTGGGTATCTTTGGTGGTGGGTTTTTATATCCAGGTTCTTTTGTGATAGACTATTCCCGGGATTCTACAATGAAAGGTTTTCTCCAGAATCTTTCTTCTGACAGTTTGGAAGTAAGCATACCTTAAAAATCGAGAAATGACTTTGAGTTTGCGTTTCACTTGGATCTTGACAAACTCTCGGTAAATGCATACTCGCACCTCCAAAGGCAAACCACGAATGTGTTCTGGTAAAGTTTCCGATTTGGAAAGAAGTAACTCTCTTTTGTGTTCTTCACGATAGCGGTGACAGTTATTGTCCAGAATCAAATTTCTGATACGGTGAAAGTCACGGTAGTGTGCAAATCGAGGAATGACTTTGAGTTTGGGTTTCACTTGGATCTGGACAAACTCTTTGTAAATGCGTACTCGCAACTTCGAAGGCAAGTCACGAATGCGATCTTCTAAACTAGGGATAAAATACTGGTAAATGCGTTCTCGCAGCTCCAAAGGTAAACCACAAATGTATTCTTGTAAAGTATTCTCCGACATGATTTTTTACTTCTTATTGGCATCTGGCTCATCGTACCCGTACTCTTCTGAGGCCACTAAAGGTAAGAACTGACAGTGCGGAGACCATCTGGCATGTTCAATGTAAGCTGAGTCAGTAGGCTCCCATTGGTGAAGTCTCACACCGCAACTGAAACATTGAACTTTATCTCCTTCTCCCAAGTAATAAATCCAGATCTGGCTAAAGCTTTGTCAGTAGTGGATTGTAGTAGATATTTAGGCCACTTGTCTTTGAACGTCTCGAGTCGATTATCATACTTGGAATAACCAGGCAAAGCCACAGGTATCGTCAATTCTTTATGACATTCACAGGTACGTTTAGCATTCTTCCCAATAAAGAAGAAAGATCGTCCTGCATCTCTAGAGGGACGGTGAGGCACACGTGCTGAATCGACGATGTCCAAGCGTACGGTATCCGTCTGATCGTGTGAATCGATGCTGTCAACGTTTACGGAATCCGTCTCGTCGCATGGCACTGCATCGCACTCCAAGTCGCAATGGTACTTGGAGTTCACACCACTAGATTTCTCCCTCGGTGGGTGGGTGGCATGAGTATTCTTATTCATCTTTGGTGGGAGGATGACAAAATTACTCATCTTTTTTTTCTTCTTCTTGCTCGGTCAACGTTGAAAGTCAGAATGAATGGTTAGGTTTGGAAGGGGTGCCCTTTTTTATACTGCAGATCGGCGTGTCCGTAATGTAAAGTGGTGTGGTCTGGAAGTCTCACTCGCTTCTGGTACACGATTTGGTACACTTTTTGTAAAGGACGAGTGACAATTTGATGATTAGGTAACAGTACGATCTTGTGAGGTTCTAACGTGTGCACTCGAAAGTCTTCCACTTGTCCAGACAGCAAAGCATTTTTCAAAACCTCAAAGTTAACCACTTGGCTGGTTAGGGATGCCTGCTTGTTGCAACAGGAGTTCTGCTTCGTTTCGTTGTTTGGCTCTGTCCGACTGTCGAATGTTATTCCAGGCTCTTTTCCATTCTTTGCTCTCGTTCTTGTTGGCATACGTTCGCCCCATCACAATAGCCCGAGCCAAGCACATCTGGTCTTGAGTATTGTCGATTTGGACGACACTGCGTTTGGTACTTCGAATATCGTCCACCAGTAACGGTTTCCTACTTCGTCCACTTCCTCAAGGAGGGGAAACGTGAGTCAAGTAAAGTGTGGCCTTTCCATCGGTGATGGTAAACTTGTCGTTCGATTGTTGAACATGTTCTATTTTGGACATGACTTTGTCTGGCGTTAATTCTGCCGGGGTGCTGAACTCGATCCAAACAGGACTCTTCAAATTGTCATGATGAATGGCCAGTCTCAATCGATCGTCTTCTTTGGCTCCACATTGTCGTCTCAAGTTCATTAAGACAGAATCCCACAAATCGCTAATGAACCCCGCCGCTTTCTCGGGAGGTACTTTGGACTTGAAGTCTTTAAAGTGAACCGTGTGAGTGTAAGCTGTAGTTTTAAATTTTCGAGAAGTTATTTTTTCCGTCTCTCGAATCCGATAGTAATTTTCAGGAGGAGCCAAAGTAGTAGGTAGTGTGTTTTGGTCAGGGGTTCTGGTGTTGGTAGTGGTGCTGGTGGTGGATTTTGTTTTGGGTGGGTTAGAAGTTTGGATTTCAGGTTCACTCATCTCCTCTTCGAAGTCACTAGCATGGACTTGAGCTAGTAGTTCATCTAGCGGTGTTTCAGGCGGTACGGAATGTCTTCGTCGTCGTGGCCTCTTTGTTTCTTCTTCTTCTTCTTCTGTTTTCTCATGGCTTGGGCGTGATCTTTTCATCTTGAAGTTTACTCTGAATCTGATTCAGTTTCACCCAGGGAACCTATATATATATATATATATATATATATATATATATATATATATATATATATATATATATATATATATATATATATATATATATATATATATATATATAGACCTTCTTACCTTTAGAATCACTGGTCGTGATTGCACTTTCAAACTGTGAAGATGGAAAAGTACTGCGCTCGAGATAAAAGTCAAGATACTGGAATTGAATTGAATAAGTATGTCCATAAGGTGTATGATGATTATGCTGCTGACATACTTGGTAATGTCTATCATATGAAGTCTGGAAGGAAAGTCAAAGGAAATTTGAGATCATCTGGATTGATAGCTATTATGGTTGCTGGTAAGGAAGGAAAGAGGGAGAAACATACAAATCGAGGGAGATTTGTCTTTGAAGCGGTGAATGGAGTGGATCTACCAAGACAGAGTCAAGTGGTACATCTCAATGATGTACTTGAGGATGATAGAATAGAAAATCTTAAAGTGATGACTGCTAGTGAACGAACATATTTGCACAAACATGTGAAGAATGATAAAGAAAAAAGGAGAGTTAATTTTGGAAGTGCTAGAAGTGTGTTGTGCCAGTTTGTTGGTGAGACTGAGGAAAGAAGATTTGGAAGTATGGCAAAGGCTGTTAAATATTTTGATTGTAATAAAGGAAGTATCTACTATTGCTGTACTGGAATTTATAAGTCGGTCTTTTCGAAGAAGTTCCAGAAAAGATTTCAAGCTAGATTGGAAGAGCCAGAGAAGAAGAGTCAAGTAACTAAAGGATTTGTGAGACCTGTGAAATTAACTGACTTGAATTCAGGATTATATAGTCGGATGGATTCCATTTGTGATGTGGCAAGATGTTTTGGATTAGATCAGCCTGAAGTTTACAATATTTGTCAAAAAAGGCAGTGGATTCGAGATGCTAATGGATATTTTATTAAGTTGGAGTTTATCAATGAGAGTCCAGAAGAAAGTTATGAGAAAATTGTAGACAAGAATCTTCCTGAAGTGTCAGAACAAGAAGAGGATGAAATGGTAGAGATGGAAATGGATTAAAATGTATTGGATTTATATGAAATTGTTTATTACCACGAGTAACATAATGTATATACATTGAATAAAATATAATTATTATTGATGTATATCTCTGAATGGTGTTGTGTGGTTTTTTATTGAATTTGAAAAAAAAAATAATTATGTTCTATCTCTCTTTCTATCGATCTAAAAAAAACTTACCTCTTTCCTCTATCTGTTATCTCACTGTCGATCTGAAACCCTACCATGTTTTCCATTGCGTCCGCGCGTTAAGCATATAAAGCGGTGCGTTGGCCAGTGTAGTCATTCTCGTTGACTCGTCAAGATCTCAACAGTTCCCAAAAAAAAAGAAGATGGCAGCAACCAAGATTACAATATAAAAAAATGGATAGTGTGGTGCCTGTTTTGATATAAACAAAATTTAAAAAAGTAAAAAAAATGGTTGTGTAGTGTGTGTAAGTTTGTATTTGATATAAAAAAATTTAAAAAGTTAAAAAATGATTTGTGTGGTGTGTGTAAGTTTGAATTTGATATATAAAAAATTTTTAAAAAAGTAAAAAAAAAATGGATAGTGTGGTGTGTGTTTTGATATAAACAAAATTTAAAAAATAAAAAAATGGTTGTGTAGTGTGTGTAAGTTTTGTGTTTGATATAAAAAATTTTTAAAAAAATGGATTGTATATTTGTGGTATGTGTAAGTTTTGTGTTTAATGTATACAAAAATTTTAAAAAAGTAAAAAAAATGGATAGTGTGGTGTGTGTTTTGATATAAACAAAATTTAAAAAATAAAAAAATGGTTGTGTAGTGTGTGTAAGTTTTGTGTTTGATATAAAAAAATTTAAAAAAATGGATTGTATATTTGTGGTATGTGTAAGTTTTGTGTTTGATATAAAATTTTTTTAAAAAAAAATGGATTGTATAATTGTGGTATGTGTTTTGATATAAAAAAATTTTAAAAAAGTAAAAAAAATGGTTGTGTGGTGTGTGTGTTTTGATAAAAAAAATTTAAAAAATAAAAAAATGGATGGTGTATATGTTGGATAGTATGTTGGCGTGATTTCATCCCTTTGTCATACCCTTTCGTCTGATAACAGGTTTTTGGGGTTTTTAGTCAGCACATAAGGCATTTGGGATAGTGTATTAGGTTTGGGTTTGGGTTTTGGGTTTATTTGAGTTTGTATATAAAAAAATATAAAATAAAAAAAAAAATTTAAAATGAGTTACGAAATTTTAGTACTATTTTTTGTCTCAGTCAATTTTTTCCATTTTTTTTCCGGATTATTTTCAGTCTCCGCTAACGTCCGGTACAATTTCGGAATTTTAGTGTTACTTTTAGTCTCAGTCAATTTTTTTTTTTTTTTTTTTTTATAAATCCGGATTATTTTCAGTCTCCGCTAACGTCCGGTACGATTTCGGAATTTTAGTGTTACTTTTAGTCTAGGCCATTATAATCTAATGTTCCGGATTTTTTCTAGTCAACGCTAAAGTACGTGACGGTTCCCGAAGTTTAATACAACTTTTAGTCACGTCCATTTTAGTGTTATTATGAGTTAGTTCCCTTGATAAAAGCTATTTATAACATAGGTACAATATATGCAAATTTACTGACACCTCCAACATGATCTGAGGTATAGGTAATGCTTTATATATAACTCTAGGCTATATAGATATAGCCACTAGGCAGAAGGTCATTTAAAAAACACCCCCACCCCAGTTTTTGATGGTAGAGGACGTTGTCTTCTTCACTACATACGGTGCGACCCCCGCTATGATAAATTCCCGTACGTACCCAGAGAGGCCCCGCCACGTTAAACTCCCGTACGTAGCCAGAGTGCCCCCCATGTTAAACTCCCGTACGTAGCCAGAGTACCCCCGCCATGTTAAATTCCCGTACGTAGCCAGAGAGGCCCCCGCTATGTTAAACTCCCGTACGTAGCTCAAGTGCCCCCCTTGTAGCTCAATACCCCCACTCTACTACTTTCATGCCATTTTCATTTCCGCTACATAACATAGGATGGTTTTTGAATAACTAGTTGCTGCTCTAAAGTTTCAAATATTGTTAATTAAACTACCTGTAACTAAAGATCAAAGTCACCTTTTGTATCTGCTCAATGTAGGCGAAACAAAATTCCGCATGCCTATTCTGCAATCCGTGATTTTCGAGTTATCTCTCCTGAATCGTCACTAGATGACGCACTGATAGTTACTTCAAACGAGTTTCGAAGAAAGATGCTTGCTATTATTTCACCAGTCATTTTGTGAACAGCAATGTAGATTCAGGTGTACACAACACAAACTAAATATAGAATACTCTAGTTTCTTTAACACTGAGAAAGCTACTGTATATACTCACGTATAGTTCAATTCAAATGCAAACAACATATACCCTGATCTGCCGTCGCATAATGCGCCGGCAGAGCAGGGTCTATGTTGTTTGTTCTACTAATTAGTCCTTACAAACTGCATAGATCCAGATCTGCCTGCGCATTATGCGACAGCAGATCTGGGAATATGCAGTATGCAGTTGATATAGACCTATACGCGAATATATACGGTAACTAAAAATGTTTTTTATGTGGCTTGGATGATTTTGATAATGAACTGAATTCCATTATTCTTTTAAATATCTTTTCTTTTGCAAACATTAGAAACATTTACATTCCAAAACGTACATTAGAAATCCAAATGCTATAAAATGTAATGATCTTATGAACTATGAAGAATGCGATACACTTACCCAACTATCAATATTTGCCAAAATGTTATCCTGCCTTTCAACAAAACATGGAGACAGCTATATCTTAGTATGTTATTTCCCTGAATGTATATTCGTATACGGAATTTACAAGATTGATGTATATGCGTATACGGAATGTACAAGCTTGATGTATATTCGTACACGGAATTTACAAGCTTGATGTATATTCGTATACGGAATTTACAAGCTTGATGTATATGAATATATGGAATTTACAAGCTTGATGTATATGCATATACGGAATTTACAAGCTTGATGTATATGCGTATACGGAATTCACAAGCTTGATGTATATGCGTATACGGAATTTACAAGCTTGATGTATATGCATATACGGAATTTACAAGCTTGATGTATATGCATATACGGAATTTACAAGCTTGATGTATATGCATATACGGAAACATTGTATCATTGACTTTCCCAGATAATCCAACGCTTTATGTACACGTGACTTAATCTCATCAGTATTGTAAAATAGTCAATGTTAATTGCGATCATTTGTTTGTGTTTACGTTGATGTCGCAAGAATATATTTTGGTAAATTTATTAATTACTCTCTGGTGAATATATGTTGGTAAATTGATTAATTACTCTCTGGTGAATATATGTTATTAAATTGATTAATTACTCTCTGGTGAATGGATCCAAACTTCAGTGGGATATGATTGTGTACAGTGGCCTACTAAGGGTAAATGGCATCCGGGGCGACGATGATGGGCCAAAGGGCCAGTATACGAGACCCGAATTTTTATCAGCTTGTTTGGCGCCCTAAGACCTCTGGCGCCCAGGGCAACCGCCCCCCCCCCCCCCCCCCCCCCCCCCCGTTAGTACGCTACAGATTGTGTACATTCTTTACTTCATTCCTTATCTCTATTTTGTGACTCGGTTTCATGCCAACATTTTTTGTAATATTTTCGTTGAGTTTTTATGCTTGCGCGTGTCTTTTCGTGACTAAACTTCAAAGTTCCTGTGCTATCAAAGAGAAGGAGTGTTCCAATTAGGGACCGATCATTTAATGGTGGTGGTGGTGGTGTGTGTGCGTGTGTGTGTGTGTGTGTGGGGGGGGCGCTGAATTTTACTTTCGAACCAGGATTTTGTTTCTTTTACCTCAAGATGTACTTTCAACTTATATGATGGATATAATTAGCTCTTTTTTTTTTTTTTACAAATCAGAGCAATACAAGTTTTATTAAGCTATTTGTAGCCGGATTTGTTTTCCCTTCAAAACCCCTAAACTTCCTCTTGAAATTAAATGATTGGTCCTTGAAGTAAGCTTCCACAGTCTCGCTGTATTGAATGAAGACTTCAAATTTATAAATTTACTATATCAGTTCCTTTTGTTTTCATGGTTGGTAATCATTATATGGATACATTGTATATCTACATGTACATGCGACCTGTATGTAAATTCAATCTGTCGCAATATTTTCCTACATCAACAAGTACCACACCGTGCTAATGAACTGTGCAAGGCTCACCGGTCGAATTTTGATTTGGGATAACGAGGTTGCCGTACTCCCCCCTCCTTAAACAATCTGACACCGAGAGGAACGCACTGAACTAACTTTTTTATTATTATTCTGTTGGTTTATATTATGTTATCGATGAAGGTATCAGTAAAGAGCACGCATGTCCGATGAGTACCGCGCGCACTGGATGGGTTCAACACTATGAGATAATATGAGGGTTAACTTCATTTTGGGTATAAAGACAAAAGCAATTAAAAGCCGTTTGTTCCGCGTCCCAGGGACTTTATGTCATGGAAATGAACCCGGCATGTGTCGCTCTATCTTTGTGGTGCTATCCGGTTTCTTGATAAATTTGAAACGTAGATCAGAATTAATTACAAGTAATTCTGCGTTGTTTCGTCTATACCAGAGATAGAAAAAGAAAGGCGTTTTCTAATATCCCAGGATAATTTTACGTTGTAATAGAATGATGAATGTTGCTCAGACGGTAAGTGTCTTAAATTATTCACAATGTAGACAATATTGCATAACTTTCTAATTTGTTGTGGATATTATATCAGAAAAACATTTGTTTGAACCTCCCTCTGAAAGTTGTAATGTAGTCATTTGTGTTGGGTCTAAGCCAGGTATGTCTGATAAAGACGAGTTTTCGTCACTGTTAAGGTTTTTGAAAGCCCAAATTTATGCAAAATTTCTGTAGCTAAGAAACATAAGAAATAGTTCATTATGTATAATCATGATCAATAACTTTAAAACGCACATTAAATAGTTACTGGAAAACACAAGCCTATTACATAATGTTGTTTTACTCATGATACGCATGGTATATATATCTATATATATATATATATATATATATATATATAGAGAGAGAGAGAGAGAGAGAGAGAGAGAGAGAGAGCAGACCTCACTATTTATACAGTGTGATAAAAATGAGTTAGCAAAAATATTCACGAGAATAGATACGAGACTGTATTCGCGAAACGGTAATGTCGAGTTTATACTGAATTTATCGTACTATCAAATTGACGCAAAGTATATATGATTGAGTACTTTGTTTTTGTGTAGATCTTTATATTTGTATGTCTTGTGCCGAGAATCATTCATGTAAAAATGTCCTTTTTAACCTGAAGGAAAGAAACTTGCCCTCTCTTTGTCACCGCACCTTCTTTGTCTCTCTTCATCTATCTTTCATTCTGTAAGTCCGTCTCTTGCTTTTTGTGTAAGCAATATTATTTTTGTGCTATGCTTTTGTCTGTTTCTCTGTCATAACTTACTTTGGCAAGACCATATCATGACAAAATTCGATTTTTAGGGTAAATTCTCTATATAAAACACACACACACACACACATTAATTTAATCCGTGTGCTATGCATTTGTCTGCTTCTCTGTCATAATTTACTTCGGCAAGACCATATCATGAAAAAATTCTATTTTTTAAGGGTAAATTCTCTATAACACACACACACACACAAATATATATAACACAACTAACATTGCACTGAGTAGGACATCACAATTACACGAGAGAGAGAGAGAGAGAGAGAGAGAGAGAGAGAGAGAGAGAGAGAGAGAGAGAGAGAGAGAGAGAGAGAGGAGAGGGAGTGTATTGGGCGCAGTTCTACAGAAAGGGTAAACTAACGAATATTCTGGCCCGTCGCTTGGGTATTTAGTTGGTTACCTAGTCAGAGTAACTAAGTAGGTAATTATTTAAGTAAGTACATAAGTATATAAGGAAGTCAATTACTTAGTAACTGGGCTTTTCCTTTCTTTACGAATTTTTTTTGTTTTAATACTGATGTTGAAACATCTGCTTTTTAGTGGTGTTTCTTAGTGTTGTTTTCTAGACACAGCAATAATTGCCTAACATGACGATTCGGTGATATATAACATTGTTATTTAAAGCTTTGTTTCTTTTTCCAAAATGAACGTTGCATTGGTGCTAATCTCAGATGTGGGTCACATTGGGTATCTTAACTTTAAGTCTTATGAAGCAGTCACTTTCTCTGGGGTTGCGGAGGGTGGGGTGGGGTGGGGTGAGGTGGATGGTGGACGATGTGGTTGCAAATTGTATTGCATATATAAATACATAAATTTAAACCCTCCCAGAAGCCGGTTTACAGAGTATTATTCACTATCAAGCGACGTACAAGTGTCCCAATGGTTGTTTTTGCACAAAAATGTAGCCATCATTGTTGAGTTCGCTTCAGATCCTACTCCCAACCCCCCTCCCCGTAAATATTGATCATTCCATTACTTTGCAAGCATGCAAAAGATGTCAACAGCATTAACACAACATTATAACCGTCTCGTGTTTGTTTAGCATCTCAATAAAGCTATGAAATTACTTTATCTTCCTAAGACTGGAGCCCAGTGTTTACTTTTTATTTCATAAATACGTTTAATACGGGATTTAATACTTTTCCATTTTATAACACAAATCTGCCCCGCACGAGATAAAACATTGCATATAATTAATTAATTTACCACTAATTATTCAAAGAATTCATTTGTCATGAATTTAATATTTAATTACAACAAAAAAGCTCATGTTTCATATTTCTAAAAACGTGGTAATGTGAAACATTTGCGAATACAAAAACATCTAATTATTTCATACATGTGAAAACATCTCGAATGACCCATCTTGTTATTACCAACTTTCTTTTTTTTATGTATATGATCCGGAATCTCACCCCCTCCCCCCTCCTTTAAAAAAACCCAAAGATGCTGATTGGAAAGCGGGTGTTCTGGAAGAACCACATTTCGTCGGTATAAGCGCGTACACGAATGCGTTGATCATGCGCATATTAAGTCAAATGTAACCATGTATGTAATTACAACTTTTTAAATAACTAAAAATTAAATTTCTTTTCATTTACCCAAATAACGGAAGATGCAAGTTTTCAACGAATAAACATTTTACTTTTCTTCATGGTTGTAGTTTCTCACACAAATTTGAGTAGGAAATCTTGCTATTTAATTCTTGATGTATGGAATATGTCTGGAATATAAAGGGTTTTATGAAAATGTAGGTCGCGAATGTAAAATGAACATTGAAGAACGATATATCTATTATCTTTGATATAGTATTCAAATTGACTCCCAAAGTTTCAGTTTATCCTTATAGAGTTGTAAATATTGGGGGTGGGGGTCGGGTGTAATTTTGTTGTTGTTGTTTTAAATGGTATGGTTTAACTCGTATGCAAAAGTAAAGGTCTCGTGCAGTTAGGTATACCTCTCTTCAACGGATAGGATAGTGTGCTTAATAACCTTTTTGGAGGGGGGGGGTAGAATTTTTATGCAGCATGATATGCAAATACACGACCCCTTCCTCTCCCCCTCCCCCTCAAAAAATACCAATGCCCCATTTTTAAATCAGAAAATTCGTGAAATGGAAATCTCATCTCTTTATCAAATTGCACAATGTATTTTCTAACTTAAATATTGTCGTTTTTATTGATAAGAACAAAGAAGCATGGGCCATCCCTAACAATGATGTTCGCATCCAGTATAACATTTAACATTTTCTTCTGATGGCCATGCCTTTGTAAAACAATGCGAGGGTTACAAATTGGTCCCCGGTTAAATTGCTGTATCGCATGGCGAAGCGTAGAGTCTCCAAATTCGGTTACTGACGTTAATTTATGACGCGAACCGCCTCTTGTAAAATTAGGGTCGTGTTGGGTATCGTTTCAGAACCTTTACGAATTAACACCGTGTAGGACCCGAAATGTGGCGGAAAATTTTCTCTCTGCCCAGACATAATTACAACCAAGTTTGAATTCTTTGGCATGTCCTTTAGTTGATATAATGAAGAAATTTCCATGTATACTCATGTGTTGGCAATCCGCATGACAAACATCGGTTAGATATAAAGTGGGGTGTGTCGCTAGTGCTGGCAGTGATAGTGTTTGCTTCGCTGGGGCGTGTGCTAATTTAAGTTCTCATTCTTCTAAAACTGTATAATTTAGCTCCGAACTCAAATAGTTTGTGTGTAGCACATTTATGTAAGTGATGTCTTCAGTTTGTTACGCCCCGAACACCCACTGATGTACTGTGTTGCTAGTAAATTTTTGATGGTTGGAAGATTTACTTTGGAAAAAGATCTAAGATGGCAAACAAAGCATAGGAGCACAGGTACTCTCTCTCTCTCTCTCTCTCTCTCTCTCTCTCTCTCTCTCTCTCTCTCTCTCTCTCTCTCTCTCTTTTTCTTGCTTGCACAGATAGGATTTGTACCGAGTTCACCAAGTCACTACCTGAATCCATTTTTCAAGTGTGGTCTTGGTGTAAACCAGAGCTCTGTAATTTGTATGGTCGTAAACTCTCCTCTATCTAATTAAAGGTTTTGTTTATTTTAATCCTAAAGTCAGGACTTTTTTTAAATAAAGGAAAAGATTTTTTTCTTCAAATCTGCACCTATCCTAATTTTTCCTAAAGTCGGTAATTATATTAAAAATGTTAACTCGAAAGTTCCTCTATAATTTGTAGTCATATTAAGTTTATCCAAATTTAATCCGAAAAAGGTCCGGTAAGTAAAGGAATTATATGTATGTGCGTGTGTTATGTGTGTATGTGTGTGTGTGTGTGTGTGATAAAGCAAAATAAATTCATGTACGTAATAAACTGGATGTTCTAACAACATACATATTTATAAAATAATGAAACTTTGCAAAATATTATCCTATAGTACAAAAATCAGAAAAAAATTTGGATTTCAAAAAGCAAAATTTTATTTAAGTATGCACATATTTGGCAAATGAAGAGTTTAAACATCCATTATTCTCATAAAAGTGCTGTCTCACAAACATGAAACATTACTTACTAAATTATCGCTGTAGGGCTATATACGTGTAACTGTTAGATAATTGATTCAAAATAAATTCAATAGAAATGCTGATGAATACCTGCTCTTCTATATGGAGGTGCAGAGATCTCCCTCGTTCAGAAAACCAGTGGACCCATTTTCCTATGCAAAGCGATGCAAAATTAAGAAAAACACTGGGACATTTGGTAATTTAAGGGGCCACCAAGAAAATTTGATGTAGCTAGTATCTCTTAATATTGCTATTATATTGGAGAAAAACAAATGCTGTATTTCAATTGATCATATTCAAAAATGAAATCAGTTAACTATATCTTTTATACTTTTCTTGCAAACTGACGCTGGTCCACCCCAGGGAGATCCCTATAAGATGGATCAATCATAAAACCTTAATTCAAGATAAGTCCAAATTTTGTTTTGGGTAAAAAATGTTTAAAAAGCGGATGTATGTTTTGATGACACAGCGTATTTTATGAAATTCTGTACAAATAAAATTTATATTGCGACTAATATTATAAACTGTACTCAATAGGTATAATTAGAATTAACGTGCCAAAAAACATTAAGGATGGTGATAAAAGCCATAGACAATTCCATACATCGTGAATTATTTTCACTGTTCTATCGTCATTAGCTTTAAGTCTGTAATTTTAAAATGAATTTCTTGTTTGTTTTTAGATGACTGATTTTCCCAAACTCAAAAATTATAAATACAAATAAGAAAGGCAGAGAACGTCTTGCAATAGGCATAAGAATCAATAATTGCAACATTACTATGGCAACTTTAGGCTCATTAGCAGTATTGTCTTAAATATGCAGAGCTAATTAGGTAATAAGAACATTATGATGCTAACTCTAGTCACATCGGCGAAAAAGCTGTGTTAATCTTAATCCAATGATAAAATGCAGAGAAAAATACATTTACTAATATATCAAATATCTCCTGCTTAAACATTTTCTTTTAAAATAAAGGAATATGAAACTTATGAAAACCTTGATAGATATAATTAATTATTACTTTTATGGAGAAAAAAAAGGGTTATTACTCTCTCTCTCTCTCCGCCACGCCGCCCCCGCCCCCCCCCCCCCCCCCCCCCC
This sequence comes from Margaritifera margaritifera, assembly GCA_029931535.1. Classification (NCBI taxonomy): domain Eukaryota; kingdom Metazoa; phylum Mollusca; class Bivalvia; order Unionida; family Margaritiferidae; genus Margaritifera; species Margaritifera margaritifera. The sequence continues at coordinate 4,471,405 of JAQPZY010001577.1, forward strand.
CAGCTTTATGTAGTATTCCCATATCTGGTCAATTCCCAGTTTTATACAAGACATAGAACATCGTAAACCTCCGTTACACTGACTTTGTTAAACACTCAAGTGATTTCATTCCAAACGTATTTACTCTGTGGAATAATAAAGCTATAAATCTGTATGACCGACTTGCTTAATTTACATTCTGAAGTTAGCTAGTGGTTGTAAAGACGGGCCATAAAAAAACTCGTAAGAATGGGTACATCACTGATAGCAAGCGGTGATACTATGAAGGATAACCTTGAAAGAAAAATTTATTGTATCCATATGGTGTGCTCACGTGTTTCGCCTATGTGCCTGCTTGGTATTTGGGAAACTGGGCATGTGTAGAGTTAGGACGGAGGATGTGGAGTAGAGTTCGATATATTTAATATTCATTAATTCTGTCCAGAGAAGTCATACTTTTTCCTATTTGTTTGCGTACTCCATGTGCATACCAGTCATAGCTCAAGAAGCAAATTGTTTGGCTTAAAAATACTGGAGATGAACCAACATGTTAAAGAACATTTCTTCGCATCATTTTTAACCCAAAATGTTGCACTTAATTATTATTATAATACATTTTATACTTAGGAAAGTACAAACATGCTTGTATTATCTTAGCATCATTAAAAGGTCCAAACGAATGACTTCATTCTCCTCCTTCCATTTTTTAAAGCATGATAAAATACATAAATTTGGTAGAGGTTGTTTCTGAAATTGAATAATTCTTTTTTTCCCCTTAAAGTTAACAACATGCATTTCAAAAATGTTTATTTTTCCCAATAGATATTATTTCTTTATTTTAAATACCGGAGATTCCGTCTTCACAGCGGGAGTGCTTGAAATAAGCTAAAAATGAGGGAGACTCCCTGTAATGCCAGAGGCATAACAGGTATGGATTTTATCTGTAATTCCTTTTTTTTTGGGATATTAAAACCTTATTCCATAGACTAAAAGACTTTATAATTATATACAGGAATATGTCTTCTAAAAAATCCATAGATCTTACAAATATTTCTTTACGCTGATAACCTTTAAATCTTTCCGTTAACATCGTAATATATATAACGCACACAAATATGGAATAGTGTCTTTGGTACCTGCCGTATCTCCATTACTTCAGCAATATGTTGTTACAAAATGAAACAGTTTGGAGAATGAACACGGTTCCAAAGTGGCGATTACAAAAGTTGTTAACTTCATTTATTGCAAAATGATCTCAATTAAAGAATGTAAGATTGTGTTTTCCGACTCCGAACATTTAATCAGTGTGAAGTTTTCCTTACTGTATGTAGCATGAACAAAATAAGAATAGTCATTAAATTAGGAGCTCAATTTATTAAACAAAAATAGCAAAGGAAACTAACATAACAGAAGATTAGACTCGTTAAACTTTGTTTTAAAAATATTGTATCCAATATATTATATCTGTTTTATACATAACAGTCCAGACTTGGAATATGTTTCACCGATATGTAACTGATGTTTAAAAAACTGATATTCAGAAACTTGAAAAATGTAACGTCTGAACTTACAGAAGGATTATTCATAAAATGTTACCGTAACGACATAATAGAAATCTTTTTCTTCAATCGTGTAACCAACACATGGAATTCGATGTACAATTCAGATCAAAGACATAGTGTCTATTTAAAAATAAAAGTCAAATTAGATCTTAACTGATTGGCTTAGTTGCCAAGTATACCAAATTCATGAGTAAAAAAGTAAATATATCAAGTAAAACGGGAAAGAAATCTCTTCATTTCAAACGTATTAACGTAATCAATTTTTTAAAAAAGATACTTTTTGTATTTAGTGCACACATTAAAAAAATACATCAGTTTACAGCATGATAGTGGTAAATTTGATGGGTAAGAAAATAGACAAAATATATTGATAATTGTGTATTCCTACACTAACAATATGTTTTTTTTACAATCGTCTTATTATTCCGAGGAGAGCACTGTTTTTATTTCTTCTGATATGCTTCTTTTTTTTGCCTTTGCCAAGGAATACAAATTTATGAAAAAGAGTTGCATCTGTCCAGAAAATTTAACATTTTAAATGTAAGTAGCCAAAGATTTCTTGTTGATAAGAAATTTGAAGTGATCTGATGTGAAGGTTTCGATATTTTCTGGAACCAAACATATTAAAATATTCTTATCACAAACAGAATTAAGACATCTTCAACGAATGTTATGATTAGAAAGGCTTGGAAAAAGGTAAGACTATTTTCACCCTTGATATATCCAGTAACAGCATCCATATATGTATATTCAATAATTTCTTACTTTAAGTTTTATTTCCAGATATAAAAAAGGTTTAAAAATGCAGTTGTGTACAGTGCACGTAGGACCTCAAATTACTTTTACATTCAATACAAACCTAAATATTAATTTAAGAGCGTTGTTATACGCGTATGAAATTATGAAGGTAGAAATTATTAAGAATTTCAAAGTGTGTAAGAAACGATATCCCTATAATGTGTGCATGAAGTACGTTATAAGACGCAGTTGCCCATTGTTTGCAAATATGCTCTCACTTCCAACCCCGCCCTGTGTTTAACCCGAAGCAACATTGTCTTGCGAAATTGATTGGATTAAGTTTAGTTGCAGTTGACAAAACCCATATTGTACTCTCTCTCTGTCTCTCTCTCTGTCTCTCTCTCTCTGCGCGGTATATTTACTTTTATCACTCTGTAGAATTCAGTTAATGAAAACTTCGGTACATAACTTTTTTTTTGTAGTATAGAGGTGTGTTCGAGTCAGACAGGTAATTTAATCAACTTCGCATTCCCAAACTGTGGTTAATTTAAACGAAGGAGTTGAAGACAATTAACTCGTCCGAATAATATTTCCACGTTCGGAATATTTATTTAGATCATAAATTTATTCGTTTTCCTTTCCTATGATTTCTTACGAATATAACAATCAGACTGTTAAATTCAGTGCAATTTCTTTCAGGATGAAAACGATTTGATTTGTCGTTCTACTATATTAGTAGCGTATATCAGGCTATACTATATTAGTAGCGTATATCAGGCATACTATATTAGTAGCGTATATCAGGCTATACTATATTAGTAGCGTATATCAGGCTATACTATATTACTAGCGTATATCAGGCATACTATATTAGTAGCGTATATCAGGCTATACTATATTAGTAGCGTATATCAGGCATACTATATTACTAGCGTATATCAGGCATACTATATTAGTAGCGTATATCAGGCTATACTATATTAGTAGCGTATATCAGGCATATTTACTGATCTCCTCAACTTATACAGATTTTTATACCTACACTGTTTATAGTAAGAGCATATTAATTGATCCGTCCGTCTGTCCGTTTTGAATGCATGTTTAATGTGCAAATGTAGATGACCTCATTATATATTTGTGCCATATACATGATTTGTTCGAGCTTTATCAGTTTTTTTTGGATATTGTTTTGGACACTGACTTTATCTCTGCAGTGAGGGCATATGTGTTTTTACAAACACATGTCTAGTTTAGACTAGGTTTATGTATGCTTGACTTTTTTGAAAGCGGTCCTAAGTCGATTCAAGGCCGAAGCTTTGCTGTCACCTTGCCAGTAACACTGTTATACATAAAAGGCTCTTTCTCACTTGCTATTACAGTATAAGGAACGATAAACAATTTCACATCACTTTGTGTGGAAGCTGTGAACGATACAGTGGGCAACTATAAAAAGAAACGAACAAATAAAGGGATCAATACGATGGATGAGATCTTCCAAAAGGGGCCGGACCTTAAAAGTGATTATAACGATGAATTGGATCAGGGACCACACGATTAAGGGATCAATACGATGGAAGAGATCTACCACAAGGGGTCATACCTTAAAAGTGATTATAACGATGAATTGGATCAGGGACCACACGATTAAGGGATCAATGCGATGGATGAGATCTACCAAAAGGGGCCGGACCTTAAAAGTGATTATAACGATGAATTGGATCAGGGACCACACGATTAAGGGATCAATACGATGGATGAGATCTACCAAAAGGGGCCGGACCTTAAAAGTGACCATAAGGAGGAATTGGATCAGGGACCACACGATGAAGGGAGCATCCGATGACTGTCAGATATATAGAACTGTCATGGAGTTGCTCTCTTTACCGACAGGTCGTAGTCATCTGAATCTGGGTCAAGAACAAGAAGAAAATGGGTCAAGGCCGATATAATCTGAGTCGGGTCGTGATGAATAAAGGCAAAGGCCACAAGTGATCGAGTATGTTAAAGGATGAATGGATTTATTAGAATGTAAGGAATATCGTAATTGTGTTATTCCGTGTTTCTTCACTAGCGCATATAGTTCTTATAGAATTGATTGCCACAATGTTGTTTACATCATTCCAAATGTGTATCCGTTGTTGGAAGGATGTTGTTGTTGTTGGCTGGTTTTTAACAGAACTTTCAGCACTTCATTTGGCTGAAGCATGCCGAAGAAATGGGAGATATGTGCCTTTCCCAAAGACACAAATATGCTGCCTACCTGGCCTAAAATGGGAGGTATCGAACCAGTGAGCCTTGGATTACGATGCCGACGCTCAACTAACCGCGTCTCCCTTCGATTGAAGGAGTTTAAATTTGTACCTCGAAACACCATGAAATTTTAAAAGCTGATTTCCATCAACATATTGCTTTATTGAGAAGAAAAGGAAGTAATTTGCTATCGCAACATAGCCTGAATAAAATGCGGAAATATAGTTTCAACTGTCAACCAATCAAAAGTGACTTTTTCTATAACAAAGCAACCCCTCCCGCGCAAAAAAAAAAAAAAAACAAAACAAAAAAAAAAAAAAAAAACAAGAAAAAAAAAAACACAAAAAAAACAAAATTATTGGACATTGGAAAATTGAAAATAGATATCTATACTTGTATAAATCTACCTGTAATACTAGCAACAGTACTCGGTTGTAAACATGATTGGATAAAAAATAAACCTAATAAAAAATTACTATCTGCATGTACTATGAAAATGCAACAATTAAGACTAGGAAGTAGTTTTTGTTTCACTGTAATAATTACTTTTTCAAAAAATTGGGTTTGAAAAAAATTGCAAAAACATTCAAAAAAGATAAAGTGAACGCTTGTAGCTTGAACCGCCAAGAAACCGAGTGGGATCAGATCGATATATCAAAAGTTCGAGTAAACGTGAGTTTAGATTATTATTGACAATGCATTCTGTCTGGTCTTAAATACCAGTTCTACCAATCAGGTGTGCACGAACCAATCGTATTCGATGCACACACACAGAGAGAGAGAGAGAGAGAGAGAGAGAGAGAGAGAGAGAGAGAGAGAGAGAGAGAGAGAGAGAGAGAGAGGAAAATGTAATATATTATGTTGGCGTTAATATTCCTAATAACTAACTAACTAAATAAATAAATAAACAGACGGAAGGATGGAAGGACACTAATTAAAAATATACGGACGAATTTACCATGTTGATAAAAACAAAGAGGAAAAATAGACTGAAATCAATTGCTGTAAAATTGCAAAAATCTTTCATGTCAATCTGCCAACTGACGTCTACTAATTTTCGTCAACACTTATCTTATCTGAAATCTTGCCTTGTAACCGATCGTGATTTATATTGAAATGGGCGCGTGGATTATTTAGCGTTTACGTGTCTAGTTTTATCAAGTCCTTTTACATTTTCGCTGCACTATAATTGATTTGATGTGTACAAAATATTGACTTTTTTTTAGACTCATTTGGGAAGCAAATCAAAAGTTTTGTGAATATATCACGCACAATGATTCAATATTATAATCTTTGAAGGAGAACAGCTGTAAAGTCAACAGCTGACTGAAAAAGTTTACTGATATTTCATATGTAAATTTATTATTAAAATGCGAGACCACGATTTATAAATTGAAAAAAAAATCTTTTATTTCAGTTTTTGCTTTTTTTATTATAATTATCATGCTGTGGCTACCCTTGGATATAAACATAGTAAATATAAATTACATTTTGTATATTTTAAGTTTATTTATTATTTTATTAATTAATTTATGTATTTATTTTACCCAAAACATAACTTTTCAAGTGCGGAGAGAAGAAAGGGAAACAACTCCTATAGTTGATAGAAGCGGTATCTTTCGTTAGTGATGCAAGGGGCCAAATTTATCGTCTGCTCGTCATGACATGGACCAGGCACCAAAAAGCGAACAGAATCCACCAAAATCGCCCGTTATTTTGCACCAGAATATGAAAGATTCTGATTATGCAAAAATACTGACAACTAACAGTTATCGTGTCAGAGGTAGAATGCGTACAGGACACTGATTTATTCATTTGAAAATGAAGTCTTTCTGTTAATTTCAGGTTCGAGTCTAGGCCAACAAATTGTTCTCTGCCTCTTTTTTTCTGACATGATTGGAACATATTTAACGAAAAAAAAAAAAAAAAAGGCGGAGAACAAGTTGTTATACTTGGCTATATGGTCCTACAACGCAAGAAGTCGACACTGATATGTATGATAGTGCCCCCCCCCCCCCGCCCCGCATGTCAGGTCGACGTCTTGCATTGCAGGACTATATCTGGGCTAAAGTCTAACTTTAGTCTCCTCACGAGCCCATGTGTTCGTTCTGAATCGTACCTAACCTTTGATTTCTGACATTGATTACCCGTCGGGATTGAATTTATCATATCTCAAACGTTACAAACTTGGAACCATTCCTTCCAGCCTTGTCAACTTTCATAATTTGGGAAAATGTTGATGAGAATGGTAGCTGAAATGGTAAATCCATGTTATTTTCGGTGACAGCAGTTTAATGTAATGATGAGTGCAGTGTTTTGATGTGGACTTGGACACATGTGAAAAAAAAGTATATTTATCTGTAGACAGGACACAACTTGCAAGATATCCATTGCTATAATGGGTACAATTAAAATATACAAATAATGGAGATGAACAAATTTTCTGAATCCTACAAATGTAGTATACTTGCCAGAGACCAGTTCTTGCTGCATTCCAGTTTTTGCCATGGTGCTAATATCTCGTGAATGGACGATAATTTTTATGCATACCTTTAAAATTACCTCACAAAATGACCTTTTTTTTCCTGAACAAAAACCAGTGTTGCAGATTCAAATTTGTTTATGTAACAGTGTTCCAGTCAGAGTGTGTTTATGCATAATTAATTAACTCATACTTATGACCGTCTGGCACAAAATCTTTAGTCCTGTGGGCCATATGTGGTGTAAAATATCTGTTGTTGATGCAATAATTAATTCCTAATGCATTGTTCATTTTTGTAATTGATCAATAATATCCTCAAGAGGGGTGACTTTTGGAAAATAATCCAAGCTAAAAAAACAAGCAAACTCCCAGAAGTCAAAGCTTACTGTATCTTGCTTCATTTGGTTGTTAATCCTTAGGAACTCTCCATTTCATGTCATGCTTGTTCAGACATATAAAAGTTAGGATATCATACTATCATGGAGCTTTCAATGGATACATTTTAAATAAAATAAAAAAAATGAAATTCTATTCTTTTGAGTTTTCATTTATGGAATTAATTTGGATATCTGTACTTAAATTTTAGCATATAGTAGACATGTCAGGGATTCAGTTATACAGATTTGGTCACAAGTTCTGTACCGCAATTAACATTACTCCTTTATTTAAAAAAAATTATTTCAAAAACAAAACCAAAACATGAGCTGAAAATCTAAGGCTTTATTTCCACATGATAAACCTTTTTATCATTGTTCTAACACTAGGATTAATTTGTTATTTTACATTAATTTGTTATTTTTCATTGAACCAGACTTTAGAAGACTATGAACAATCCTCCAAAATAATAATAATAATAATAATAATACACACTACTACTACTACTACTAATAATAATATATAATAATAATGCATAATAATAATAATAATATTAGTTTGACCAGTGAAGTGTTATGGATATTATGCATGAATTAAGAGGAGGTCAATCTTATTATTGACAGCATAATATTTGTCTTCTTGACAGAGCATTTGCACTGAATTAAAATGATTTACTAGTATACAAAGATATCATCATTATTATCACTGAGGACTGAGCATCCATTTCTTCCTGTCAAAAGAGTTGAGAAGAATGCTGACCCCCATTCCTGCTTGATCACAGGATGTGAGGACAAATCCAGTGTAAGGCTACTTCAGGTAAAACTTTTTGTGGCGAGGGTTGAGAATTTTATTGTAAAATATTGAATAAAAATTAGATGCTGAACAGATTTCTGAAAATCATGAATCATGGTAAGTGGAAATATACCATTTTCTGATAGTTATGGTAATTTAATATATAAACAAATTAAATAAGTCAATAATGTTATTGATTTATTTGCATGTTAGATTATTCATATTTTGTTATTGAAATAATGACTTCTAAATATGTTCTGTAAAGACAGTGATAACTCAGTCTGTCAGTATTATTAACATGCTTTTTCACCACAAGAGTCAGTATCATCAACTAGAATAAAATCTTTTCATGGAAAAAAAATCAAATTATCAACATGATTGCTCTGTTGAAAAACATCAGTTTCATGCTGTAAATTACTCCAACATTTAGCAGCAGGTGCTTCTCTTGCACATGATTGCTCTCCTTTGCTTTCAATAATTTATTTTCCTTTTAAGTTGTGCTGTCATGTTTTCAGAGTCGTTCAATATACAAGTAACAATGTTTAAACCTACATGTATAATTTTATCAGTGTCCAACAAACATGGTCGTTTTCTACACAAGAAAATTATCTCTTCCTTGCATCTTGTGTTTGGAGTACTTTATTGCAAATATGGTACATAGGTAAAATTTTAACAATAAACTATTTTCACTCAAGACCATAATACGTGTGCATTTCACTGATGACAACGATGATAAAGAGTCAGATGAATTATGACAACAAACTTATTAATTCTGTCAACAATTTGTACAATTTGAGGCATATCATTTCATTTTAAAAAGAGACATTAGAATATGGCAAGAACTGGTACTGTGATTCTTAAAACTTTACTCAAATACCAGTGAAAATAATTTGACTTATATACTAGCAATTTACTTTTGTAATCAAAATGATTAAAACCACTGACATAGGCTACAGTTTTACTTGGTATATTGTCTGGTGCATGAGTGACATGGTAATTGTGCAATTTGAAAAAAGATGTCAAAATTGTGGCAAGGACTGGTCCCTGGCCATTAAGTTGAGTCTGGAATTTTTACCTTTTTATTTTTCATGTTAAACTTTCCACAATAATGCAGTTTTAATATAAAAGTGGCTTTCCACTTGAAATTTGTTTTTATTCATATTTTGGTGGTATTTAAGATGTCAGTAATTTTACTAACAATTTGAAAAGAAGTAATTTAGGTAATATTATTATTATTATTATTATTTAAGAAAGAACACTTGACATATGCATATATAATCTTAGTAATAATGAAAATATTCAGATGACAGTAAAATATTGAAATAAAAATTAATGAAGAATAAAGAAAAAAAATAGAAATTAAAAAAAAAAAGGTTGATATTTTGTCAGCATAATTGTTAACTTAAGAAATGTAATCAAATTTAAAAGTCAACAAGTTTGTTCATAAACTGCTACTACTGCTAATAATAACAAGAACAATCTAAGTAGAAACAATTTTATAGAGTAAATCCACTTTCGTTTAAAACTGCATTCTTTTGGAAATTTGTTGGCATGTATGAGAAAAGGATTTTAAGAAATCTGGAGCTTTCTTACAAGTACATTTTTAAGATTCATAACATTTTGTCACCAAGATTTCGTCTCTATTTATTTTTAATTGTAACAGTTGTAGTGGTGGATATCTTGCATGATGTATATAGTATGTATGTACTTTTATTTTTTACCTGCACATGAGTCTACATCAAGCCACTGCATCTTGTCATGTACATTAGACTATGCCGTCACCCAAAAATAGCATGGATTTACCACTGCAGTCACATTCACATTCACATTGAGAATTTTCCAAATTGTGAAAGTTTAATGAGATTGAGGAAGCTGGAATGGTTTGTAATTTGTAAGGTTTGAAGAGATAAAATCATTCTATGATAAATTTTAATTGTGATGGATAAGTAATGTCTGAGTCCTTGATATTCCTGTATTTGCTGGACATATCTGGTAGATCAAAGGTTTTGACTGGCACATACTCTGAGGAACTTGACATCGGTCATAGGAGTTCCGAAATACCAAAATATCAACTTGCCTTTGATTTGTTTATCCATTAAATTGCCAAATAAGCATCTTAATGAAGTAAAATTCAAAGACCACAAGATTTGCTTACAGATTGTTTCTTTCTTGGACAATCAATAAAGATGTTGCCAACTAAGCTTCATTCGGAGGTGACTACTTCTAATTTACACATTGTTTCTTTGTTGGACAATTGGTAGATATGTCGCCGACTAAGCTTTTTTGGTCATTATGTTTTCCCAATTGTTTAAACTCTTTTTAGCCACAAAATACAAAACTCAAGACAAAAAAGGGGTAAAAGTTTATCTCCTGGACTTATACAAATTCCAATAATTGATTGATTGCCCTAGGGTCTGTACTATAGACATTACATCAGGGTCATGACGTGTCAGCACATGATATGTACCTGTAGAACAAACAAAGTGAAGCTTAAGCCCAAATTAAGAAAAGATGATACTAGAAGCAACAACTAACTTTTATCTTCATTCTAAAAAGATTTATTTGGGGACCTGATCAAATAAAACTTCACCATCCAATTTTGCTGGAAATGCCCCATTAATTAGATGTTATGTATTTTCGAGGTAGTAAACCAAGCATTGTCACAAGCCATGGGAGACAATCCACTACACTCCTTTATCACCCATGGCTGCCTGTGCAGAGATTTCCTTGGTTTTCATGAATATACATAAACCTGCATAACCAATCACTGTGAGCCCGAGTAAAATCTCGCCATTGGGACCCAACATGACCTTTCATGCTGTTTGAATGAGCCAATCAAAGTTTCTATATCAAAGATGATCAGTAAAATGGGCACTTTCATTGATGTGTTGAAGATTGTTACATTGTTTTGTTGATGGTGAATTTTTTTTTAATGCGAACTCAAGAAAAATGAGGCAGCCACGGGTGATAAAGGAGCATTGTAGATTCTTGCCCATGGCTTGTGATAATGTAAATCAGCTTGTTGTCAATCAATAATTAATTTTTACAAACAGTAGAGTGGAATAAAATACTGTTCTTGGGTGAAATTCTATAGTAAAGTTTTCTGAAATAAAAAAAATGATGATTTTTTTGAATAATTAATTTGAGAGGAAAACCAGTTAATCATGGAAGGATAACACTAACACTAAAGCAGCAGCAAATCTGGAACCGAAAATGACACATTTTCTGGTACATTTAATAATTAGGTATATCAGTGTTTTCTTTTTTCTCACAACTTGTTATACCTCCTTTTAATTATTTTATCTTAAATTTCACAAATATATGGCCGCCACATTCATTTTTTTAAAAAAATGTGAGCAAGATCCATTAGAATTTCAGGATCTCAGATACATGTATATACAGTAAAACCTGTCTTGAGCGATCTCTTCTACAAGCAACCACCTGTCATTTACGACCACAATTGTAATGCACTGATTGATTTTATTATATAAATGCACTGTCATGAGTGACCACATGTAAAACGTGACCAAGGACCATGACTTTTAGGCAAAATGTGTATTTCGACAATGCTGTCAGTGACCACATTGCAAAAGCAGATATAAACACTACTGACCTTGATTTAATCCTTTGTAAACATGACTGCTTAGGAGGATTCACAGGCAAAGTGAAGATTGTTTTAAACAACACTGCTATGAACGACCATATCACAAAAACAGAGACAAACACCACTGACCTTTATTTAATTCCTTGTAACCATGACTGGTTAGAAAGTAAAGACCATTCTAAAAAAAAAAAAAATGAGGCTGGTGACTGGTTTCCTGAATTTGACAGGTCCAGCATGTAATGTCATCTGTTGTAGTTTGTAAACCAGACTAAAGTAAATGTCACTAACTGCCGTTGTAGTGCCAAAGTCATGTGAATACCCTCTGAGATTAACCGTTCTTTCTTCAAAGGAAATAGTCATGAATGTACATAGTCAGTTCAAAGGTTTGTATTGTTTCTTTATCTCTTGTGAAAACCCTCACAACACCGATAATGTCATAATGTCAAATCTTTTTAAAGGACTTCAGTGTAGTGGTCAAGTACATCCTTTGTCTTTAGAGTTAATCTGTAATGCCTGGGGTGAATGAGGTCTTTGTCTTCATCTTTAATACTAGTATCTGATAATCATTTTCCAGATTTGATTGTCATTTTTAAAGGGTTGTGTAGTTTGTTTCTTTTTTTTTATGTTACAGTGATTACAACGTACACACAATGCTGTCATCTGTTCACCTTAGTGCAGCCAGTTATACCATTTCTTTATAGAGTTAATCCAATTATGTCATCGGTGAATTAAGCCCTTGGCTGTTGTCTCTTATTAAATTTATTCTGTTTCTGGATGAGTTATGTCTTTTGATTTAATTAATTGGCACACACACACAAACACACACACACATATTTAGCTAAAGCCTGATCAAAACTGCTACAGTCAGTATTACAGCTGATCACTGACAACATTAATACCTTGATAACAATGGCAGAACCTCCAACAAAAAAGAGAAAAATTCTAACACTGGAGGAAAGAATTAATGTAATTGAAAGAAGTGAAGTTTAATTATGGACAGGATAAATAAATATTACCCTAGTTAATTTTGCAATTCATATGCTAATATATGTACATGTGATCTTCAAATATAAATGTGAATATTTTGTGATAGATATATATCTATATTGCTGTATGAAATTATTACAGATGAATGCATGCAATATTTTAACAAGAACTATGAATAAAGAATACAATACATGTACAGTGATTGTGGGTATTTTTCCTTCTTAAACAGTGTTGAATTTAGACCTTGAAAACTGGTCCTTTGCACAAATATGTTATGAGAGACCACCTGACAACCTGTTATGAGAGACCACCTGTCTTGAGAGACTGCTTTTTGTTGGCAAATGGGGTGGTCTCCCAAAACAGGTTTTACTATCGGCTAAAACACGGTATTGGTGCTGAGAGTAGTCTCACTCACTTAAAAAATTGAAATGTTTGATAGAACATTTCAATGAAGCTCATTATATACCCTAGGGTGTCCCCTAGTCAGATCAAGTTAGATTTAGCTTGAACATGCATGCGATTTTGTTTAACCATTATTTCAATTCATTGGTATAACAACAGTTACAGACACTACACTTGGTGTATAACATGCAAGAAAAACAGAACTTTAAAACTTTATTTTTTTTCACAGTAACATCAGTAACAGGATATCAACATTCAAAGTAAACAACATAACTGGAAGTGGTAAACAACTTAATAACAAAATCAAAACATCTATGACAAAGGTATCACTAAGAAAAAAAACCTAACCATGAAACTTTTGCATAACAAACATAAAAGACATAGAATAATCTTATTTAGGCATTTATCTAACACCAAGAAGAATATTTAAACAAACAAAATCATTAATACTGGCCAAAAGTATTGCAAACTTCCATAAGAGTCAGAAGTACATTGTCCATAAAATTGGTTACAGACACTACAAAACTATAGCATTTCAATACAGCTGCAGAACCATACATATCTCCATAAAATTCACTTCAAAAATAATTCAACATGAACACATTGACTAGAATTATTCATTAAATGAATGTTGATTAGTTAATAAAATGATAAAACCACATTGTAACAGGTATATGTCCAATACTTGTGTTAAAATTATGAACTGGTAAATAGCACTTGAAAGTTTAATACTAAATAGTGTTTGTAAGAGTAAAATATTGAAGTATAATGAATGTTCAATAAATCATAGTCACTAAAGTATTGTTCAACCCAAGGTGCTGACTCAAACACAGACCCATATGTGATTGATCTTAAGGTTACAGACACTACACATTAAACCTTGACTTTATATTGTCATTTCAAATAGAAGTGCTTTTATGATTTTTTTCCAGATTTGACTTGAGCTTAGACAATTCAGCTGCATTAAACTTGAAATGACCCCTTTCATTGACTATTTGTGGAGCTTTTACCCTGTACAAGATAGCATCTAGAGCCTCTTGTGAATAATCATCTTTTTCAGGCCAAACATACATGTTGCCAGACTTTCTCATGTATTTAAGTCTAACTTCGTTATGAAGAATGTCTATTACTTCTGCTAAGTATACATCTAGAGGTCCCTTCTTTGGCTTAAGTCCTACAGCAACAAATTCTCCAGGGTGGTATTTCTCTATTGGTTTCTCTGTGTTGGTTGGTGCTTTTTTGTCAACTTTGATCTTCTTTGTCACAATGTTTTGTCTTTCTGTTGACTTCCGTTTCTTATTAGGCTTTTCGCTTGTTGCTGAGTTATGATCTTTCTGGTTACTTCCTTGTTTTCTTTTCTTGTCATTATTTTCTATTGTTGATGGATTCTTGTCTTTAAGTTGTTTTCCTTTCTGACTTAAATTATCTTTATTGAGTACTAACTTTCTCATTTCCCAGGCATTAACATTTTCGCTGAAGTTGCATCTCCCGTCAACCTTCATGCATTGCTCACAATAACAGCTCAGATTTCTTATGCTCAGTTCATAATCATTGCTTCCTGACTTTACAGCATGTAATTTTCTTGTACCTTGCAGTGTTTGCACATCAGTTTCTTCTCTATTTCTCTCAACATCTTTAACAAGGATGAACTCCCTTCTCGAAACTGTTTTAGCTTCATTATCTGTATTTTCCATTTTCAGTTTCTCTGTACAGAAATGATATACATCTTCTGCACAACCTATCACCTTTCTATTGCTGATTACAGCTCTGTAGCAAGCATTCTTGACTGTCGCACCGAGACCATCGCAAACACTCTTTCCATGTGATGTTTCGAAATAATTTCGTGTTACAGATGGCTTTTTCCTCAGACTTATGTCAGCAAAGGCTTTCTTCCCCTTATACTGGGCAGCACAGCCATCTGTCCACTCATGGATCTCCTCTACTTTCACACCTTTCTTCTTCAGAATTTCTATAGCTTTGTTCTCAAAAGTGATAGCTAAGTCTGCATCATGTTTGGTTTCTTCACTGATGCCAATAATGGCATGCTTTATCTTGAATTCTTTTTCTCCCTGTTTTTCTGTATAGTAACACATGATTGGATGTATTGTAACTTGGTTCCTGTCGAAGAATCCAGATTGTACTTCACTTTGAAAAACACACCCATAGTTCTCACTAAAGTCCATGACCATAGCAATAGAACCCTCACCAATTCTATCAACACAAATTCCCATCTGTTGCTGTTGCCATTTGGCCCTGAAAACGTGCTCTGGATACTCTTGCATGTCAGTTTCTAAGCATGTAATTAATGTTTTTATGTCTGTTTCTTTAGGCACACAGGAGACGCAACGCTTTACTTTATCATCTTTTGCTATTTCTATACTTTCCCATTGATGCCATGATATCTGCCTGTTACTATACTTTTCAACAAATGGTTTAAGGTAACTCTGCAAACATTTCACACCGCATTGTTTGCATTCTCTTCTTAAACATTTAATAGCTGGATTGGTGTCGTATTTACAAAAAGTAGCATCACTTAAGCTTTTCTTATCTACTGAAATTTCATCCAAATCTCCATTTTCTTTCACTGCTTTTTTTACATTTGTTAGTGCCTCACTTTTTAGGGCCACGTTACAGCACTTTTGGCATAAGCATTATCTTCTGCTTGTTTCAGACACCTTTTTAACATTCACTGGTTTCAATTTAGAAAATGAAGTTAATCCTATTTTGTGACTATGGTTCCTTAACTTGTAGTCTTTGTAGGCTTCTTCTAATGTCATAGTCATCACATGTTTTTGAAGTATTTCTTTTTGACCACCTTTTCTTACTTTCACAGTTTCACGTTTATTAGGCACTTCCCTACTGATTTCTGGACTTAGAAAAAAATCTTTCACAGATTTCTTTAATGGAGAGTTAAGTGCATCCCTTCTTCTTTTTCTTTGTTTCGTCTCCCACCATGTAGAACTAGGTTTTTGCCCTTTCACTGATACTTTGAAATACTTTTTTAGTCTGTGTCTTTTATATTTCTTCAGTAATGCGTCACAAATGATGTTGTATGCATGTTTCTTTGCACCCCCTTTCCTTGTTTTCACTTCTGAAATGCTCTCTGACACAGATTGTATAACAGTATCTGTCAATTCAAGTTTTTTTCTGCAATCCGGTGTCATTATCATTATATTCCTATTTAGAAACTTTGATGTTGATGGAGATTCAATTAATTTACTTATGATGACTGCTTTTCTCTTTGGGGTATTTGGTAATACTTCCTTTACCTTTTTTAATTGTCTGTACAGAGTTGCTTTAGGTAACACTTTATTCATTGGTGAATCTCTGGCTGACCCAGTATTTCCTATTTCACAATCAGTCTGAATACACTCTTGCTGTATACTTTCATTCAGTTTGATACGCATTCTCCATGCTTGGGTTCTTTTCACAGCTTCTTTCTTCTTTCTACTTAATTCAGCAGTTTTCGGACTTCTTAAATCAACACTCTTATTAACCGATATTGCCAGGGCTGCTTTTTCTTTCTTTTTCTGGCGATACCTTTTCATTTCTTCACGTTTTTTCCTTCTTAATTCTTGTTGAAGATTTGAATCGGAAAGTGATTGCTGTTTTTTTAGTAGTCTTGCATCTTTTCTTCTTTCTCTATCAACCCTTTTTAGCTCCTCATGTTTCACCTTATTTTCCCTCTGTTTTTTCTCCAGGCTTGTACCTTTAGCCTCGTCTTCTCCCTTCTAGCTTTAATCTTCTGTTCATCTTCTTCTGGCTTATCTTTGCTTCCTAAAAGCAAACAACTTCATTCTCATTTTTGTTCCTCTATGTATACGGATGAAATTTAGACTTTACAAAACATACTTGTAATGAGTACGCAATATGCTTTCATACATAAGCAAACTGGAATAACCTGTAGATTCTTAAAGAAAAGTATCTGATTGAAAAAGAAATAGCATAAAACCTGATGATTATTCAATGTTCTAGCATTTACAATGATTGCACACTTTCCTTAATAATGTAAACAACAGTCGGGTCAATTCACATGTCTAGTAGTGTCTGTAACCATTTGACAATATCAGCAATGTATCCAATACTAAGTCTGAGCTCATTGAATTCTCATAATATTTCTGTTTGAATTTACTAGTCTAATGATATGGAATGCAAAAATACTCAGTTTCAATTGCATATTGTAAGAAATCACTGAAAATGTTGCCTGTTATCAGAAATCTAGATGAAAGAAACTATAAATATACCAAAATATTACAAATTGCAGACAGACAATATGTCAAAATTTAGCCTTACACATCAATACTGTAATAGGAAACATAATTTGGCTTCATTTTTTTAAAAAAAAACAGGGATAAAGTCATAGACAGTATAAAAAGGGGATATTGGTTACAGACACTACAATTTAAGAGTGTGGTTTACCATTCAATACAAACTTACCAGAGTTGTTCCCAGAGGTTTGCTTTTGTCGTCTTCCCATGTCTTAGGGATGTACCATGGTAAAGAACAGAAAAAGTAATTAGGCAGCTTCTTCTAGGATAAGAAATTCAGGTTACATTGTCTTGTAGTAAATTACTCAAACAGACAGTGCTGCAAGAATGATGCAATATTCAATCAAGAGAGTTATTGCATCACTTTTTTGCTCTTGGCTGCAGAGGTAAATAGATGATGCAACATTACATCACATAAGATGGAACTTTCTATTGAGAAAAACAATGTTTTAATGACAAGTAGAACAATACTTTTATCTTTCATTTTTATACCTGTTTGTGTAGTGTCTGTAACTTTTTTTATTGAGTTGCTGTTTTTTAATGGTACAATACAGCACCACCAATTTTGGCCAACTTGGACATCACATGGATACACATGAGCCTTTGTAGGATTTATACTTTTCCATAATGAAACAACAAAATTATTGCCATATAAACTTGTAAAGGTTACAGACACTACAAAATTTAGAACTGGAAAGTTTGACAAAGAACAAGCTCTCAATCGAATATCTTGGCTAGCCATGTGATTTAAATGGTTTTACTACTTATTATAATATAAAGTCGAGTTCTAGATGTCAATAAAAGTTATAATGAATGTTATTTTGTACAAAATGTTGGCATATAACAACAGATTAGTGTTTGAATTTCAGTGTTGAAACAAAACTTCTACTGACGGTATTTTGCTTATAAAATCCATAATATTTTACCGATTTCTTTAATTCAAGAAGCAATATTTGCAGGATAGAATTCCGCATAAAACCAGACCAATAAATGCATAATTTCAGTATGATATTTAGAGAATTCTCTATTTTATATTCAAGCTTTTTTCGAGTGAGACTACATAACGCTCAAAAATGGCCATTTTTAGAGCTTGTTTCCATGCATATCTCAACAATGGGTTACACTAACCTCTTGAAATTTTCAGGAAAGTAAGAGAGGTATATGCCAGGCTTACCAATCTTTAAAATTGGTTCATATCTTGTTTAATTTTTCTATTTCATGCATATAACATGAAAATTCCTTTATCAGCACCAATACCGTGTTTTAGCCGTATATATATATATATACATGCACACACATAACGTATTTTCTGCATTTAAAAGCAATTTTATTCTATTCCATTCTTTGTTTTTCATCAATTTCCATTGTTAAAAAATTATTTAGAATTAAAAACCATGATGTCATGTTTTACATGGTCTAGATCATTGTATCATAAGTCTGGTATGACCTTTATGCTTGGTCTGGCTGATATTATAAACTGATTTTATTCATTTAATTCCAATTCAGATGTTAAATTCTCCCCAACTATTAGTACTGCAGCTAAAGGGAACAAGTTAGAGCATTTGACAAACATGTAATGATAATGATATGAGAAAAGTTTTGTTATTTATCAAATAAAATTTTGGGAAGCTCATACGAAGTGCACACTGACAAAGTCATAAAAATGTCACTATCATGTGTATGTACATGCTAGAATAGTTATCTTCCTTTATGTATGTTAGGATTGACACATGTCTACAGATGATGGGAAGTTCCATGAAAATAATGATATTCTATAGGTTGTTCAGCTCAAACATCATCTACTCATTAGACAAATCGTATCATAAACGGACATTAAGTAGACATTCAAAATAGTTTAAAGAAAACTAGATGATGCAGATGATGTTTGCTTACCTATGGCATGCAATGACTCTAATACTGCTCAGTCTTGTATTGAAAATTGACTCTTCCATAACTCCAGAACTAACATAGTGGATTACATATACACAGACCACTCTTTTCAGCATGTATCGAATGAGTGGTGTTGCTTTGTATGTTGATACAAATGGTATTGAAATCATTTGTGTACGAAGTGAAATGAGTAATTTTATCTACATTTTGAGATGTTCATGTGAAAACTTTCTGAGCTACAGAGCTGAATGAGCTATAGGCAGGTTTTAGCAGTCACTTTTCCCCCCACAAGACATGTTGAAATCAAGACATGCATGGTCAGCATTGAATA
This sequence comes from Margaritifera margaritifera, assembly GCA_029931535.1. Taxonomy (NCBI): domain Eukaryota; kingdom Metazoa; phylum Mollusca; class Bivalvia; order Unionida; family Margaritiferidae; genus Margaritifera; species Margaritifera margaritifera. The sequence continues at coordinate 4,491,065 of JAQPZY010001577.1, forward strand.
CTTTTTGTGAGTTTTGACCAAAAAGAAGGGTGTGTGCTTATTAAAGCATGTATGGGTATTACATCAAATATGGTAGGGTGGGGGTGGGGTGGGAACATTCCAACTTAAAATACCACCATATTTCAGCCAGGAAACTTGTAAAAGAAAATAAACCTGTAAATTTGAAGCTCATGCGAAGAGTCATGATTTTTCCCTACACAGAGGTATCTTTATAGGAAATTTGTTAAATACTTAAGTAATTATACAAACACATATTGCAACACTGGTCTTCTCATAATGTTTTTATGTAGACGAACAGTAAAAAAAATGTCAATAATACTGATAAAAGTTCATCTTAGTAGAGATGAAAATCATGGTCTGTTATGGCTGTTTCCAGTGAGTTATTTTCAGATGTTTGGGGCTTATGGGGATCAGTATGTTGAATATATTAAATATTAGATAAATTGAAGAGTAATTAAGATTAGAAATTACATAAGTTTGAGTATAACGGCTCATTTACATACATTAACACAAACGAGCAACTGTTGTGAAGGGTCTCACTTTCAGCTACCTCCATGTTTACATTGGTGATGTCATTATGCAGTAGACCTATTAAAAATAGAAGTGCAAGAGGCCATCTGTTTTGCTATTGATATGCAAATGAGGGCACTTAGCCCCTGAGATCAAAGGAATAGCATGGTTGACTGTGCTATCTAGCATACCCAGCTGTGGTTACTCAGGTAAGGGTGGAACTTAAGTAAAGTCTGTCCAAATAAGTGTTTGTACATGTTCTTTGGCCATAAGTTTGTTACTCCCATAGAAAAGTGTCAGTGACAAAAGTTTCTTCTGGACGACTACTGTCAACTTCTCAAAAATGTCCCATCCTAATAGAATGTAAAATTATGTGATTGATTAGATAGAATTTATTAATATTTTGAAATTTTTGCAGAATGTCTAAGTATGTAACCATGCCCAGTATCCACATAGTTTTGAATAAATTAATAAAAATTACCCATAATTTTCCCTTACACCAGTAGTCTGAAGGGCTGTATTATTTAGTTGTTATTTATCTATTGGGTCCTTTTATGGACGTTATTCATTTGTGTAACTATTTTAGTCTGTGACAAACAAGTGAATCCTTTTGCAGAATTGCAATTGAAGGGAAAATCCAGGCTGAGGTATAATAGTAACTCAATCGATAGAGTTCCCTTTATTTATTACATCTATAAAATTTTAGCACAATTGGCCCACCAATTTATGAGAATGCTGTCTTTAATATCTTAATTTTTCCAACACAGGACATTTGCAATTTTCTTGTAGAGAACACTGCATTTTGTGATATGTATGGGCACACCTCTCTTTTTGTCCAAAACTCATATAAAGCGCCTTTTTCAAGTGCATGTCTCGATTGCAGTATGGCTTAAGTAAGGAAAGTGGCTGCTGAAACCTGTGTATAAATTTTTCATGGAACTTGCTGTCATATATGCCTGGTGTCCGCTTTTCATTTAACTAAGTGGGCTAAATCATTGCCAATACAGATCTTAAATGTCTTTAATATAGGTAACACAACACAGTTTTTCTTTTGCAAAATTAAACCCAAATTTACAAGTATAAAATGAAAACAAGAACAAAGTGGCAGTCCTAGACATATATATGAACTTACTAATAAGTTTGGAAGTTACTCTCATACATGTGGCATTCCTTTAGCATGGGGGATCAGTAATTTCTATCCTTTCACAGATATTTCCTAATGCAAACTCTGATCTCACTTGTACACTTTAGATGGCTGATGCCAAACTTTGAAGCTTGCTAGGCATTTTACTGCAGATACTCATGGTCTGAATTGACAGAAACTTAAGCAGCTCAGTTCATATATACTTTTGAATGGAAACTGAATAGGTGTCATCCATCTCTATTTTGCACAATCTTAATTGTGCACAATACAAAATTAATTTTCCAGAAACTCTGGATTCTATACTCCTTTTTTCTTGTAAATCAGTTAACTATTTCAAAAATAAAATTTGCTTTTATAGAATTGATGTGAAAAATCTTTTGTACACACAATGAATTTATCTGGAAATTTCACTTCATTTCACTTAAGACCTTTGTAAAATACTCTAACCACAAATGTTTGTACATAGAAGTTAGATTTCATTTTGTGTTAAAAGTACAATAAAGTTTTGCACAGCTAACTGTACAGCCTGTTGATGACTGTACATGTCAATTAATTACTGCATTGTTATCAATTATCCCTGCAAACAGCTGTCCAAGTAGACACCGAGTCATTTGGTGGTTATTACACTGCTTGTTTGTCCCAGTCTTGCTAACTGAACTGTCAACTGGACATTTCCTTTATAACAGGGGTGTCAAACTCATTTGCTATGGCAGTCCAGATCTGATATAAATAATAATAAATAATAATAAATAATAATAATAAATAATGAGTCTGGCAGGCCATATGTTTTGGATAGTTGAAAGATTACAGTCCTCACACTCCTTGACTTGTCTGCAGCATTTGATACAATAGACCATGATATATTACTTCACCGTCTCCATCATGTATTTGGCATTCACGATACAGCCTTACTATGGTTCAAGTCCTACTTGGCCAAGCGGACACAAATTGTGTCCGCAAATGGAAAACACTCCAGCCCAGTTGATCTGTGTTTTGGTGTTCCACAGGGTTCTGTTCTTGGACCGGTTCTCTTCATTCTATACACTCAGCCGCTCTCAAGTGTCATAGATCGTTATCCAGTGTCTCACCAATTGTACGCTGATGACACCCAAATATACAAATCTAGCCACCCAACTGAAGTTGATGCTACCATCCAAGGTGTAGAGAGGTGTATTTCCGATGTGAAATCATGGATGGCATGTAACAAGCTGCAGATGAATGTTGATAAAACTGAAGCCATTCTGATTACCACACAAAGACTTTCTCATTCACATCCTTTACCTCAAAATATAAATATCAGCAACACCAACATTAAATTCACACAGTCAGTATGAAACCTAGGTGTTACTCTAGACAGTACACTCTCATTGCACCAACATGTCATGAACATATGCAAGGCTGCATACCTTGAGCTGAGACGGATCAGCTCCATTTGCAATTATCTTTCAGTTGATGCCACTAAAACATTTGTGTGTTCCTTAGTACTTTCAAGACTGGACTATTGTAACTCAATTCTATCTGGTTCATCTCAGTATCTACTCCAGAAACTTCAAAAAGTTCAAAACACAGCTGCTCAGATCATTCTTAGACTGCCACGAACAGAGCACACCTCTCCCCTGCTCTGTACCCTACACTGGCTACCCATTCGATCCAGAATCAAGCACAAAATTTGTTCTCTGTGCTACGTTTCACTGACTGGCACCAGTCCAACATACCTATCTCACCTCACCCATGTGGACACACCAGCAAGATACTTACGCTCTTCTTCCGACACCCGTATTCTCATTATTCCCAATATCATAATGAAGTCATACGGACAACGTTCTTTTGCATACCAGGGCCCAGCAACGTGGAACGAATTGCCCACTGAACTTAGACACAAAGACACAGTGATCTCATTCAAGAGTGCTCTTAAAACGCACCTATTTTGACTGCAAGAATAGTGCTAAAGACTTAATGTTTTCTTACCTTAACTATTTTCAGCATGTTTTTGTTTTCTAATTTCATGGTGTTTGTTTTTTCTTTCTTTTCATAATCATATCATTATATATGTTTTTTTGTTTTTTTTTGTTTTTTTTAGGTGTTATATAATGTTGTAAAGCACTTAGAGCTTCAAAAGATTAGGCGCTATACAAAGTCCTCATTATTATTATTATTATTATTATTATTATATGTTTGACACCCCTGCTTTATAACATATATACATCTTGCTATAATGTTTCATTTTATTTTGCCCTATTTTGTCGAAATTGTAATTAGTATGCCAACATTGATGTTGAAGTATGTACCATATATACTCGCATAAAAGTCAGATCCAACTGCAAACTGCACAGACCCAGATCTGCTGTTGCATAATGCGCTAGCAGATCTAGGTCTATGGAGTGTGTGAGGACTAATCAGTAGAACAAACAAAATAGACCTTGATCTAATGGTGCATTATACAATGGCAGATCAGGATCTATGTTGTTTGCAGTTGGTGCCGATTTGTACACAAGCAAATTTTAACACCAAAATTTTAAAGAAGCTAATATGCTGATTGATGGGTGGACTGTAGCCAATAGATCGATTGTTGTAATCTCTTTGGTACAGATTTTGAGATAAACTTATCATAATGTTGTCAAAGCTGTCCACCCCTGTTTAATAAAGTTTATATCTTTTCTTTTTCTCAATTAAAGATGAACTACATTTCAGTATCAGAGGGCATAGTGCCAGACAGTGTCATATTCCCAATATCAGGGGTGGCGTTCCTCATTGTTCCAATAAACAGCTGTCTGTCTGGGTTAGGCCAGTTGGAGATAAAAAAAGACCTTACACACAGGTAATTTTTTTTTTTTTTTAACTATGTTTTCTTTACCAGTATATATGGTGCACCCAAATGCAAGCAGCCTAGACCCAGATTTTCTGTCACATAATATGCTAGGAGATCCGGGTGTTTGCTTTTTGCTTGTGATCATGAGCAGAGCAAACAACATTATCTAACAGCATGTTATGTATCATGATTTGGTTGGTGTTTAATGGCACTTTCAACACATTCATGGCTATATCATGCTGTGGAAATGGAAGCTAAGTGCCTTTCCCAAAGACACTGAGGCAGCTGACCCAGGCTGGCTATGGTGGATATTGAAACCCCATGATCCTTGGATTATAGACCCCCATCCAAGCTTATTTATTAGATGTGATTGATTGGGCTGAGGGGGGTGAGGCATTATTGGAGTAAGCTGGAGGCTGAGATTGTATAAATTAGCATTATTACCCTAATGCTTGCTTGAGAGGCGTTCTTCAAGGATCAATAAAATCACGCGACACCTGCAATATTTGAGCCATTATCCCCACTTCAAGTCATATTTTAAAACCTGTTTTTTGTTGTCTAATAAGAAATAACAATTAGGTGGGAAACATTGTCAGTGGGAGGGTTTATACATGCTCAGCCTGTAAATAAAACTGTAAATAATTTATTTATTATTATTATTATTATTATTATTTAAAAAAATTTTTTTTTTGGATAATGTCCAATCTGCCATTTTAAGAATTCCTGAAAGGGAACATCATTTATACATAGCAGATGTCAATGCTGAATAATATGAATTGCTTTTAAATATTGGATATCAATTCCCATCATTTGTAGCATCACTTTCAACTACATATTAACATGGTACTTGTATCCACTTAAAAGTGCAGAAAGAAATAATCAGCTAATCAGATTTCCTAAGACTCTGAGTTCCGTTGAGACGGTGTAAAAGTGTGTGCGTAAGACAAAGTCTTTCCTCTGAAAAATGAGGGATTTTCAAACAGTAACTCTTCCCTTGCCTGCAGCTTTTGAGTAAAGTTGGAAAATAAACAATGCCAATGCTGGATACATGCATATTATGAATATTCATATAAATCAATGTTTGTACCCATGCTTTTGTGGAGAGTACTAAAATAGCCACTGTTTTCAATTACAGTGCGTTAAACTTTACAATCTGTAGAAGAAACAAAATAAAACTTAACCACATGTCCAACATCCCAAGTAAAAGCATACTTTGCTTGATGTAGATTCATAATAACAATACCTTTAATGAATCTTGAACTGAAGAGCAACTGTGAACACCAATTATTGTAGAGTTTTCATCGGCATGGACTTTACAACACTGTATTATTTACCAAGCATTACAAGATAACTAAGTATGTCACAACTGTTTCTTTGGACACATTATAATGACTGTTCCCCCCCCCCCCCCCCCCCCACCCCCCCGCCTCACCCCCAACAGAACACTAAAATGATCCAGTTTTGGAAGTTTGTCCCAATACAACCACACCTATTAGCTGCAAATTTACCTTCATAGGGCTAGCCTCTCCGAAATGTCGGAGTATGCATCTGTTGTCGTCTAAATAACAAAATCAACTGTTCAGGGTCGAAGCCTTTTATCACTGCATTTTTTTTCTTCAAAATCACGGTTAATTCCCAATTTTAGCATTTTACTCCTAAGAAATGAACTCCTTGTTTATTAATTTTTTTCTCAAAATGATAGCCCAATAACCCAAGAAAACTCCATGCATGGGTATTGGCACTTGAAGACCCTAAAAGATCCACGCAGTTGTATCTGTTTGACTTTTCTGTTTTTCAGAATTGACAAATTCATTCAGATTCACAGAAACAGATATATTCTCTGTCAGGCTTCACTGTTTGCAGAGCAAGAATGTCAAGCCTTCGCACTTATCCAGCACCAGTAAGTTTCCTGGGCATGCCTCTTTTACCATAAGTTGCTATACACCCACATCCTAAAAGACTATTGATCAAGGGCTGTTTTCTGCCCCCATTTTTATATGTAAAAAAAAATTGGATAAATTTTAATACTGTTTGTACTAATGATGTGTCATTCAGTGTACAAATCAAACTGTTTTACAGTTATCTTGTTTATTTCCATGCCATACAAAAAAACGACCATCAGACATGGGCTGGTGTATTGGAAATTACAGAATATATGCTCAGTTCAGCAACTTCAAACTCGAAATTTTAGATATGAGCACAGGCTTGCGCCACAAAGAAATGTTGACAAATTATGTATCTATTGTGGACAAACTTTTTTTCAAAATATCAATATGAAGCAAGTTGTACAGGTGTGTAAAAATGTTTACATTTTATTGCTGTTGCATCGTGCCCACCTTGGAGTCAGAGAACCAGTGTGTAAAGAAATTGAACTGCAGTTTTGTCTTTATTTTTATTGCTATCAGTATTGTACTTTAAAACTACAGAGAAAAAATAACATCAGAGTTTTTGAAACAATCTTATTCATCTTTTCCTTTCTTTTTCTTTAAATTTTTTTTCCCTTGTGTGCATGGTTTGATTTTATTTGGAGGGGTGTGCAAGCTGGGATTTGAAAGGGACTGAGATGCATTCTTTAAAGTCATATTTAGTCATATTTTGTTGTTCAACATACCTGAATATTGCTATTTTATCACAGAAATGAGGCTGTAACTTTAAGAAAGATGAGTAGATATATGATTAGTTTCCAATAAGAATATAATAAAAGATTAATATGTTTTATAGTCAAATTTGTTACAAGTCTTTTCCATCAGTATCCATTAAGGATATTCATGACTCCTGAATTAAAATTACCAAATATCTAAAGAGTAAGGTATATTGAGAAAGTTTGATTGAGTTGATCTTTCAACATAATTTGCGATATTAATTTTAGAAATAAATGCTACAGAATATCCTCCACATCAAGCTACATTTTAAGCACACATATATAGATTTCAGTGAGACATAAAGTTCAAATGCTTAGCTCAGTTGGTAAGGTGGTTGTCTTTCACACAGGAGAACATTGTTTGATTCCCACATTTGGAAAACAATTTAAAAATATTTTTAGCTCACCTGGCCATAAGGCCAAGTAAACTTATGGTATGGCCTGCATCCATAGTGTGTCATAGTCCATTGTGTATCCGTCAATAGTTGCTATTTTAAACTTTTTTTCAAAAACTAGAGAGCATCTTGGCATGAAAAACTTTCAGATTTTCACAAAAGATGCAGATCTACCATTAAACCATTATGGTGTTACCAAACAAAAGTAAAAACCCTTTATCAACTTCTCAAACATTTCTGAATAGAATTTGATCAAATTTGACACAAGCACCCTGGCATGAAGACTTCTCGAGTTGTCACAAATGATGCAGAACTGCCTTCAAATATGGCCACCATTACTAAGAATAGAGAAGCCACTATTAAAAAAAATAGAAACACCGTTAAATGATTTCTTCTCTAAAGCTGCTGAATAGAATTTGACCAAACTCGACAGAAGGTGTTCTGGCTTGAAGACCTTTAAAATTTGTAAATTGTGCAAACGATGCTGTTCTGCCCTGAAATGTGGCCACCATTATGAAAAATAGAAAAATGCTGTTCTTCTTGCCAGTCTGCATATTAAAGCAAGGACAGTAACTATTAGGAATCACATATTTTGGGTTATGCTGTGTTCTTCTCATTGTGGACAAATTTGAAAAAAATATTTGCAAATAATTTTAGAATACAGGATTCACAGACTTCAATAAAACAAGTTAATTAAATTAGCAAAATAATACACTTTAGGGATTAAATGGAAAAATCTGTAATTTTCATCTGATTACTTTTAATGGAGGTTATTGACAGCTTTAATTTTACAGTGAAACTTGAACCATTTTTAAGCTGACCTGTATGTTTGGAATATTTCATTAAATCCTGTTATGCAGCTTTATAGCATAAATAGTGAATAATTTATAGATAATTTATTATCAATGAGACAAACATGGAAAGCTTGGAAAATTAAAAAAATTTAAAGTCCTCATTTGTCTTTTTTTCCTTGGCAACCATCACATGAATACAAAACTCTTGTCAGAAATGAAATAACACAACTTCATACATGAAACATATCCTATCAAGAAAATCTGAAAGGGGCAGAAAATGGCCTTTATTCAGTATCATCCTTTCCTGTTAATAGGGTGTATCCTTTTAGTGTTAAAAATGGCCAGGATTCTCCATAGGATTTTGAAGTTGCAGTACACCTTCCTTGGAAAAAGTTGCAGTCCCAGTCCTAAAACTAGGAGACTCATTAATGATACCTTCTTTTCCATGCAATAACTCAGAAAATTATGTGTGTATTATTGTGTTACCAATATATATGTTGTCAGATTGGTAATGCTCATTCATTGTGAAATATTTAGTATTATAACAAAAGAATGAAAAATTAAGACAGTTGATGACCATGATAATTGTGATTGCTTGTGATGTTAAAACAATAACAAAGCCTTGACCATGCCATTCTTTAATTTTTTGTGCATCTAGAATAAATCAAGGAGGAGATTACACAAGACACTGGAAGAAGAAACAAATGACCATATTCCATTCACTTTTTTCATTTCATCTTGAAACAACACAGCAGACTATATTCACTTTTTTCTTAAACAAACTTTAACAAATTTCTCCATAACAGGGTAGGGTAAAAATACTTAAGTTCTGGATCTGGTGTTCCTTGGGTTGCCATTGCATTTTTCCTTCCACAGTTGGAACACAATGTGCATAAAGCTAATAGTGTTCCATTGTTTTCTCGTTTTTCAGCTCATGGGAATGTCCTATTCCATGATTAATTCCACGAATCTCTGTTTCTTTGGTGTTCTATTTTCTTTATCAAAAGTAGATGCATCTACTAATTTTTGTCAGTCAGTCTCTCGAGAATCGTGTTCATTCATAGCCTTGCGCTTGGCACCAAAGAAATTATGTAAAGTTGCCATTGGAAAAGTACACATAAGATAATCACTGGAAAACAAAAGTATATCTGTACATGAAAAGCAGCTGATTTTATGACAATTTACATGGGAGTTCATATTCCTTTGATAAACAAAATAAGTTCTAAAATCTTGGCACTATTTTTCTAAATATGGTATATGATAAAATGCAAGTATTCCAAACATTGCATAAGGAATTATAATATGATGGATTAAAACTGTGCTGAGTAATGTTTAGCAGAGAGAGGTGTCAATCAAATCATAAGCATGCATAATTAGTCTTTTGATCAAAATGATCATTAGGAACCAACAATCGATTAACATGTGTCTTATTCTTCATGCCTGCTAAAATATAACCTATGTGGTTTCACCTAATCCCATTACAACTGCTTGACCTTTGATAGCTCGCACACTACATGATTGATACGCGCTTTGTAGAAATGGATCAAATAAAACAGAAACTTGTGCACCGAGGACTCAGCTGTTGGAATTTTCATGCATCCAAAAATGAAAAGTATGCATACTTTAATGCGGATTTCGGCATCCTGGAAAAAATTGATGGTTTACAAGAGTATGAAATAAAAGGAATATTTTGCATACTTGTAGTGAACTGTATTCCATGTTATTTATTAATAAAAGAAATGTTCCAGGATCTGTTTTTATCAGAAATTTCAGGCACATTATGATGTTCGGTGCTATCAAGTCATTGCTGTATTAGTGGCTGTTTATTTGACATCTGAAGGACAACTTATATTGGGGAGGCTGGTCATTAAATGTAACCATATTCATGAAAAAAATAAGGTTAAGGGAAAAAAATTTGAAATTCGTGGAAGAAGAAATGTGGTTTTATTGAAAGAAAATCACAAATGTTGTGGTGTTTCTTGACAAATGGAATGGACATGTGTACTAGCTTCTTGCAATTAAAAGTAACACTACCAGGTAAGTTTCCGGCATTATTGCTTTTTATGTGGTCAGGATTTGTCAGCTAGGACAGCAAAGGATTAATGCTTATTTTCTCATTATTTATGATGAAATATATTTAAAAATTTAAGGCAAAATTATTAGTGTTATGTTAGGCTTTTCTTTTTCTGTTATTTGTTCATTGCTATTTAACATCAGTTTACATGTTCTCACAAACCATATAAAACAGTGTCTATTCAAGGACGAGTGATTGCCTGATTGGGGAATTGACATTAACTTCTCAAAGATTGCCCCCTCCCCCCTTGAAAAAAAACCGCAGTCATCTAAATTTGTGAAAATAATGCACCATATTTGCAAACCCTATCTTTGTTACTTTTTGAAATCTCACATATATTTATAAATTCTCTCCATTTTTTTCTTCAAAATTCACCCTCATTAATGTTCAGTCCCAGAATAGACCCAGATACTGTAATTGTCGATCTTTTTGCTGTGGCACACAAAGGATGCATTTGAGCAAACTTTTAAATTCCATAGAGAATTGTTAATGTTGATAAATTCCCCATGTTATAAAAATATTTGAGGAAAATGGTTTACCAGGAAAATTGATATATTGGGAAAAACAAGAAAATAAGTAAATTCTTTAACATACAAGAATGAGTGTTGTTTTACACTCTGTTTGATACAATAAAAGTTTAAAACCTAACTTGAAAGACTACTGTTTCAAGAGACCAACTGTCACATGTAGCCACATTCCTAACACAATGATAAATTTTTTTAATATGCCCACCATAAAGGCAGAGCATGTAATGTTATGATGTCCATCCATCTGTTCCCTTTTGTTTGTGCAGAGTAACTTTAGTTTTATGCCATGTACCTTTACCAAACTTTGTAGATGACTTGCACTTGGGGTATGGAGGAAGCCCACTAATTTTATGGTCAAAAGGTCCAAGGTCAAGGCCACTGACTAAAATATGAAACATGGTTTCTGCACAGTAAAATTACTTATGCATCATAGACCTGGACTAAACTTTGTGGATGGCTTGCCCATGGAGAAAGAAAAAGCCTTTTGATTTAGGGGTAAAAAGGGCAACAGTCAAAGTCACTGTGACTAAAAGATGAAAAATGATTTCTGCTCAATAATTTTAGTCTGCATCACATACCTGGATGACTTGCACTTGGGGTAAGGAAAGAGCCTATTGATTTGGAGTCAAAATATTCAAGGTCAGGGGCAATGTGACTGCACAGTGACTTTAGTTTTGCTTCACAGGCCTAGACTAAACTTTATGGATGGCTTGCACTTGGAGTAAGAAAGAAGCCTATTCATTTGGGGGTTAAAAGGTGAATGGTCAAGGTCACTGGCAGAATAATGAATACAGTTTTTGAACATGTTCTTTCAACAAGGTTTGTGGATGCCTTATGATTTGGGTAAGAAAGAAACGTATTGATTTGGGGACAAAAGTTCAAAGATCAAGGTCATTGTGACAATAAAGAAATAAGGTTTTTGTATAATAACTTTAGATTTATACCACATACCTTGACCAGAGTTTGTAGCGAGCTTTCACTGAAGGTAAGGAAGATGCCTATTGATTTTGGGGTCAAAAGAGCAAAGGTCATTGTAACTAAAAGAAAGATGGGTTCTGCACAGTACTTTTTGGCTTAGATTATGTTCCTTGACCAAACTTTGAGGATGGCTTGCACTTAAGGTAAGAAAGAAACCTTTGGATTTTGGGGTCTTAAGGTTGAAAGTTACAGACATGGTAAATCTATTAAGAAAATAATGTTTTTTGCACATTATGTTTAGTTCAAGACCACATATTTGACTTTTGGTCAAGGTAGTTGAGACTCATTGGTTGATAATCTCCAGTCAACCATGCCCTACTAGTGCCTACTTAGGTAACTATTAAGCATGGGACAGGCATATAATATATCATTCACAGTACTCTTGTTTTTATATAAGGTAATGACCTCTACTGAGAGACCACCTGTCTCGAGGGACCATTGTTTGAAATAAGGAATGATATGACAAGACAGGTTTTAGTGTATTGAGTTTTTTATATACTTTAATAGGTGTATGTATGTGAACTTTGATGGCAGATTGGAGACTTATGCCAAAACATGATTTGAAAGAATATTGTTTTATTAGACCAGCTGTCATTTGTGACTGATTTTTAAGGTACAGATCAGTCTTGTTACATAATATAATTACCTCTGTGGAGAGACAACCTGTCTTGAGAGACCTGTTTATTGGTAGAAGGGGTAGTCTTTCAAGACAAAATGTACTCTTAAGGAGTGAAACAATTCATCATTGTATCAATATTTGTGAAGCTGTAATATAGTTATTTGTACAGTAGCTTGATAATTGATACACAAATGATACTTATTTCAGAGAATTGGTTGTTGTTTTAAATGGCACTTTCATACTTGCATATTCCCAGACAGTGTTGGGGGTTTTTTGAGTCTCAAAAAGTGTGTTTTGAGGTCACAAGGGGGGTCAGTGCGCGTGAACCCCCAAAAGCGACGTCATCCAAATGAGAATAAGCTATCTTTTGAAATCAGCCTATAGCAAATGACTGGAAATTCAAATCTGAATAAAAGAAAATACCATGTGTTTTCTCTGAAGCATTTAATATACATGTACTTAAAAAAAAAAAAAAATGGTAGACTTAGCATTGTCAAATAACATCACCATAAACATGGTCACAACTTCACAGACATTAAATACAAAAGTACACCAAGTTACTGTCTTTAAAATCCATTGGACAGTGGAATGTAGTTTTAATTACATGCAGTCTATGCTGGTTTCAATATTTATGTAGTTAGTTTGACGGTAATGCAAGTGTCATTTGTGTTCACAAATATGCCTACACTTTTCCATCGCGAATGTGCATCCACGTCTAAGTTGGTGCAAGCAATGGCCAAAGTCACTAAAAGTGATAAAACCTGTAAGATGGCAATGAATATCCATTTCAAAACAATTAAGTGACAATGAAAACATTCAAGGTGGTAGTAGGCCGAGTTGCTAAAGTCTTTGACTGCCGCTATTGTAACGTATTTTCGAGGTTAAAGTCACATCTACGGTAGTGAAGATTTAATTTATTCTCCAGCTGAATGAATGAAAAAAGGTACTAATTTATACAAATACACAATTTGTCATTTTAATAATGATTTAACACTTTAAATTATTAAAATTCCTTGGTGCAGTTCATTTCAGGTTAACCAGATATTCAAACATGTTATGTTTTCATGAGTTACTTGATCACATGATAAAATGTTTATTGCAATCATGTAAATGTACGAGGAAAATATGAAAAAGTTAAGGTGGCAAAACTGTCTAAGCAAATTAGATTATCTCTTTTTTTTTAGCACTTCTAGTGCGTTATGTACTACAATTTTCCTTTGTCCCTTTAAAATGTTGTGTATCCCCCAAATCTGGTGGGTGAGGGTACAGTGTCCCCTGACCTTTGGATTCAAGCTGCAACACTGAATTTGAGATTGAATGGTGCTGTTATTGAACCTACCGAAATAATCAAGTTTTGAATTTTATATATGGAGTAAAAATCCGACTTCAAAGAAACATTGCTGCTAATCACAAACTTTAATAAAGATGACTTCAACACTCTCATTCAATACAGTCATTGATGTGTAATAACATTTGTTTTTCAACATGCATCTGTTTAGTTGGGTTGTTCCACTTAGTCTACTTTACCTATGCAAATTAGCCTAATGTTCTCTCCCTCGGCAGTGCTCAAAGGATTTAACACGACACAATTTACCGTTGCTATTGTAAGCCAATTCAGTAAATATCTGAAAGGTGTCTGTTTATCTCTGACCACCTTACCTTTTAATTGTCTTTAAAACAGCTGTATAAGCTGCCCCGAGGATAGTTTTACATTAGCTCTGAGCACGACTGTTTATACATACAACAGATTATGGGCATATATCAATGTGGTCAAGAAATATTTTTTTTTATGGGATTTTTTTTTTTCCGCAAGATTGCTGAAAATCGTGTTTTTCGAAACACGACCGTGTCTAGGGGTTTGGGAGTAAAAAATCGTGTTTTTCGCGTGACACGTCGTGTTATGGTATGTATGAACTTTCAGCATCATGTTTAGGAAATGAGAGTTAAGTGCCTTTCCCATTTTGGCATATTGTTTCACCTCATTTTTACTGTACTTTCACAGATATTTGAAGAATAGGCTACAATTACTGCCATGTCACAATGCAGGAGAGGGTGTAAAAGCCATGATCACTATTGCTAAGGTAAGTTTTGTTAATACTGCACAGTCTATAGTTTGTTCAGCTCAACAAATGAGACCCGCATCTGTAGCTTAGTGAATTTTCATGAGGGTGTATCAAAATGTAGATAAAATTACCTAATTAATTTCATGCATGCATGACTGATTTCATCACCATTCCTATTGACATACAGAGCAATACCACCCATTCGATACATGCTGAAACAATTTGGTCTTTGTACATTCACATTCTTTGATGCTGCCATGACCTGTTGAGGAGTCAATCAGTTCTAAAGGAGTGATCACCTTTCATATTCGGCTGCCTTCAGTCATAATATAGTTGCCTCCCTTGTGATTTCTTGGGAGTTGCATCCCTATACATGGACTGAAATCATGTCAAATAATGTGCTTCTCACAGGTAAGTGCTTTTTTGTTTGAATCAAAATATAGATTTTATTATTAAGTAGACAAATCATATCATAAACAGACATTAAGTAGAAATTTAATATATTTTAAAGAAAACTGGATGATGCAGATGATGTTTATTTAATTATGGCATGTGATATCTCCCATAACTGCTCAGCATACCTGTGACAGAACCAGGATTTCAAACCAGTAGATTTACAAATTTGGATCAGTAGATTGGCTTCTAAAAAGGTAGATTTTTTATCAGCATAAATTTTACATGTTTTAAGGGGATTGAAAACAAAACAAGTTCATTTTGTCACATGATATGTATTCTCTTCATATTATAATAAAACACAAATTTTGAACACAATTCAGATTCAGAATCTGATGGAAAATGTTACAATAGTTAGTTAATATGAGCCAGTATATTGTTAATTAAATGAAAAAGGAAGAGTTCTACATCTCACAGTTCACTGCAAAGATTTTTTATAAAGTCCACAGGCATTTTTAGTTTCCTTCAGAAGATCACTGTCTAGTGACCACTGGTGACATTCACTGTGATTGTTAACCTTCACACTTAGCAGGCTCTCAATAGTTTTCTGGTCCAGACTTCCCCTTGAAACACTCTTGATTTTCCGAAGAATGGAGAATGTCCTCTCTGTGTCAGCATTGGAATGTGGCAATGATAGGACAACTACACTCAGTCTGGAAAGAAGTTCTAACTTAAGTTTTCCTGTTGCTGGGTTTCTGAGGCTGCTGACTGATCTCCAATACTGCTCCAAGCTCATTTAAAATATTTTTATATTTAAAGAAAATAATTTAGTATGCTATCTTAAAATCCAATTTGCATGAAAACCCCAATGCAAAGTCAGGACCTTTGCTACTCGCCTGCACACACTGCCAAAATCATTTTTGGTTGGTCTCTCCGTTTTATCTTCCTTCCACGATAGATCGGCCGACCTTTACTTAAAGACTCATTGTCATCAAGGATTACCTTTGATACTTTTATTGCTTATAACACATCGAACAACATCCTGCATTTGGCCTTAAACTCTCCAAATTACAGCAACAAGGTAATCAATTAGTCGCTTCTGTGTACACATGCTAACCACGCATCATCGCACCGGTCATATCATAGGTCGAACATTTCTGGCTCTCAGTAGACTGGTTCTGGCTGGTTTATCTAATCTGTTGATACAACGCGTAAAAAAACCAGGGTTTTTTTGAAAGAAAAAAAAAAAGTTTTCCTTGAAATTTTCAAAACCGGTAGATTTCGACTACTAAACGGTATGTGCGGTAGACGGTCTTTAAAACGGTATTTTTGGCCTACCGCCGGTAGAATCACAGGTATGGCTCAGCTTATATAAAAAATAGACTCTTCCATAACTCCAGGACAAACATGGATTACTGATAAACGGACCACTCTTTTACAGTCAGACTTGCGAAGGAAAGTTGTACACACAATGGCACGCACGAAGCAGACAGCACGTAAATCTACCGGAGCCACCGGAGAAGAAGCAACTGCCTTTCGTTAAGTATAATACTGAGGAATCATAATACTACTACATAGAAATACTGAAGATACAAATGAACATTTAAACATAAAATTATTACATGTGAACTATATCTTGTGACTATGCATCGTGACCTTTTTATTTTGTGAAAACAATATCGTGTGACTTTTATGTATCATGACATTTTCTTGCGAAACTACATCTTGTGACATTTATACTCTGTGAATAACATTTGTGAAAACAATATCGTATGACTTTTACGCATTTTGAAAACAACACAAGACAAAAGAAAGCAAAATGCCCATGCTCGAGAAATATTTCAGCGCGAAGCCTGTCTTTACAAATCAGGGCGGAAAGCTTGTGGCGGAACGAAGACCAGGTGTACAGGGACTGGATATATCCCACTGCCTGCCAAATGAACAACCGAGCTGTGCAGAAACACTCGCCGCCTTACAAGCGTCAGGGGTAAATACTGATGATATTGCAGCTTTATTATGGGGAGGAAAAGGCAACCTAATAATACATCTGTGGGGAGACAAACCACTCATAAACAGCAGTACGCTGACAATTGGCCGAAATCAAGCAAAAGTATTTGTACCACCACCAATAGTAAGAGAGATCAAATCCAAACTAGTAGATGTCTACATAATGGGAATCCCGTGGGAAATCCCAATACAAGCAACAGTTGACAGATTCAATCAGAAATATGGAATGGAAGTTACATCCTTTAAAATTGCCACCTACAAATTCTATGACAAAATCCAGATGGGAGCAAGGATACTTCAAGTACTAAAAGGAAATGAAGAAAAAATCCACCCTTTCTTCTACATCAACGTCTGCATGGCGAAGTCGTGGTACAAAGGTTGCATTTTCCACTGAATGTGCAACAAATGTGGAAGAAAGGGGCACAACCCGAGAAAATGTATACAACAGCAACAGCAAGAGCCAACACAGGAGCCCCAAACATCAGAACCAGCAGACCAACAATCAAAAAACACTATGCTGAGTACAACAAACAAAGAGCCCCAAGTACGAGAGGAAATGGAATTAAACCTACCGAAAAGGCCAACAAAATCAACTATCCCACAACAACAACAACAACAAGAAAAAATAACACCATTAATGAAAACACCCGGAGAATGGAAACTATACCTAAGTCAACAAGAAGAGCAAGAAACAATAACCAACTTACAAATTGTTGCCAAATACCAAGGAACAAAGAAACACCAGACTGTAGCCAGAGAAGAATTGCCAAGGGAGAGAAGCACAGCTGAACAAAAGATCAAAGGAAATAGTTCCGAAAAGGCAACAACAACAACAACAAAAATACAGGAAAAGGTACCAAAGAAATCACAAACAACTGCAGTACCAACAACAACAACAAAAAAACAAGCAGACGGAAACACCCCAAAGGGAATCGGTTAGAAGGAAGAAAAACAAATCAGGAAGGAAAGCCACAAAAATAAATAAAGAGTACTATAGATTGGTACATTCATTCGAATCATCATCATCATCAGAAGAAAGCCAGCAAAATGATGAAGAAGGCCAACAAAATGATGGGAAGAGGAAAAACATCTCCCCTCTACAGCTAATGACAAATCCAGACAGAAAACATAAAACATAAATATTTGTCCTTTATTAGCAGATATATTAACAAATATTCAGTAAAAAAAAAAAAAAAACAAAAAAAAAAAATAAAAAAAATAAATAAATAAATAAAATAAAATAATAATATATATATATATATATATATATATATATATATATATTAATCATACAATTTATACAAATATGAATAACAACAAAATAAAAATGCAATATATAACTAACCGTAACAATAACTATAACAAATATCTAAAACATGCAATAACTTTAACAATATACTAGAAAACTAACCAAAAGATAACAAACTAATAATGAGAGAGAAAGAAGCTACATGGTGACAGGTAAGCCACCACACCCGCATACACCTATATAAATAAAAATCAGAATATAACTCTTGCAAATTTGACAAAAAGCCCAAAAAATAAATCTACAACATAAACACTACAAAGAAAATCAAACTTAATAAACTCGAACAAGACATCGGGGCAGAGGTCACTTTGGATTAGAAACTCACACAGGGTGGAAAGGAAAGGAAATCAGCCCAACAGGAAATACCTGAAGGGAGGAAAGTACGGACCCAAAAACCCGGAACACTAGATAACTTGAACAACTAGGAAACAAAACTTTGAAGAACCGCAGCCAAAATTAATTATATAAACAAATACTAAAACCTTCGGGTACTTTTGAAATTTATGCAGGGATGTCTCTACAGTTCTAACCAGCTATATATGCTGGGACGGGCTAAGAGACGACCACAAATAAAAATGTATCGATTGAGTGGTGTTGCTCTGTATGTCAATATAAATGGTGTTGAAATCATTCGTGCACGAAATGAATTTGGTAATTTTAGCTTCATTTCCAGATGCTTGTGTAAAAATTCACTGAGCTACAGATGCGGATATCATTTGCAATGCTGAGATGAATGATAGTTTTGTTTATCCCACTTAAGTTTGCTCATCTGCTACTGTAATACATTGTTATGAGTGAGAATGATCACATACAAGTTGTTAGGGGCCAACATTATGATATGGAAGTCCTATAATACAGATAAGCACCTTTTCTCTCCATCCATCTGGCATTCACACAGCTTGTAACCAGTGTAGCTCAGCAACCCATTTAAAAAAAATAAGAATAAATGCCATTTGGTAGGTGAACTGTCATATACATTAACACATGCTTTTAAAAATTAATAACATTTTGGTAGGTGATCTGCCATGTACATTAACATGATTAACATAAAGTTTTAAAAAGTTTCTTTCCAGATCCAATTTTTGACATCCATTTTCAATCAGTTAATCTTTAAAATAGCAGTTTCTTGTAACCAGCACATCTCAGGAATCATTTAGTATATCCTGATTCAGTTAGGTATGAACATTTTGAGTTACATGTAGATGTGCCTCTCTAAGGTTTTGTCTTTAATTGTTTATATTTGACAGAGTTATGGGCCTTTTTTGTGGAGCAATTTGATATCTTCAGTAATTGATTCTGCTCGTAACCAGCATAGTTTGGCTCAAACCATTAAATGTATCCTTATGAAATTTAGTGTGAACACTGTCGGCCAAATGTATATGTGTCTTTTAGGGTTTTCATCTCATCCACTTCATTTATTTGTTTTACAGATTTATATAACTTGTAGAACAATTTTTTTATATCGTTCATAATGGGAGTTGCTTATAACCAGCATAGCTCAAGAATCATACAACATATCTTGATGCAATTCAGAGACCTTTATAATTTTATCACTCTTGCAAGTTTAAAATTAAACCTGCATACTGATATATCGAACAAATGAGTTTGTCCGACATCTCTTGTGGTATAATTCAGGTTGAATTCATGAGATTAGATTGCACTTAGTAATTATTATATAAGATAATCCATAGTAAGATATGCATTAAACTTCAAACAAAAGTATTATAACCATAGAAATCAGAAACAAGCTGGCTGGTCAGGGAGTTGTAAGTCCTTTCCAGTTACAGAAGTCAGTGTCTTCTGTGTATTCTTGCTGTGTAAGATGTTACAAGTATGTATAGTCATGTGTTGCTTTTTTGCCTGGTAACTGATCATACTTGGCATACCGGTATTTATTGTTTCTCATTCAGTTTTATTGGTAAGACTATCAACACCATATCTCGCTCTTAAATCACTAAGTCAAAATGCAGAAACTTATATAATAGATGAAAGATTAAATGTGACAATATATTCTTGTAAAAGGAACTATCCTATTTTGCTATAAATGGTGATTTAAATTCTGCATTGGAATTCATAAGAGTGTCCAAATAACTGACACGGTACAATACTGTAATACCAGTATGGTCCAGGTGTATACAGCTGTATTCTCTATTTATGTCATTTCATTCATAAATGGCTTGAAAAAATGTTCTGTTTCATCTGCATATATTTTCCTAAATTAACACATTGTTGTTTAAAGTAAAGCCACTCCAAAGCTTTCTGAGGTTATCTACCTTTGACCAAGTCAGGTCGGACCTGGGGTCAGTTACTTTCAAATTTATCCAATTAAATTACAATTACTTTTGACAGTTTTGATTACAGTTACTCACATTTTTGGGCACAATAATTTACTTAATTACATTACTATTTGGAATGTAATCAACTGCATTTTTATTACATTTGTTCAAAAATATATTTTGTTGTATTATCAATTTTAAGAGTAATGGAGTAATACCTATAGTATGTCTTTATAACTAATTATATTCTCCATTTTGAAGAAACACACACACACACATTCTGTTTATTCCAATACCTATTGAAACGCTTGTTACTTTCGTTCATTCATTGTTGGCAGGTTGACTTCATTGATGGACATTATATAAATTATTTGTTCATCGGTGTGGATATACGAATGGTTAATGCCAGAGTGCGGATTTTTTTCATCAAAATTTACACTATAAAACTGACCATATCTGTTGAATTCCTGCATTTTCTGATTAATTTTATTTCCAAAATATCTTTGGTATTTAAAAACTTGCACTTTTGGAGTGATGAATTTCAGAAAAATACAAAGTAAATTATTTTTGCTGCTACATCTTAGGCACAGATCCAAAAGATTTTAAATGGGGTTATTTGCCATGCATAAGAGAGAGAAGATATGATAGCTTAATATATAGTTGTATAGATAATAGTAAACTGCACCTAGTAGGTTATGATCTCATTTATTGGTGCCACATAGGCTCATTATAGAAAAATTTTCCTTTGTAAAATATACAAAAAGATTAGAAAATCCACAAAATTAGCATGAAAATGTGTGACTCCACAAAGAAAAAAATCCAAGAAAAATATATCTGTACGACCACCACCCCCACCTCCCAAAAACCCTGCCAAAAATATCCCAAATACAGCAGTATACATTTTCTGAGAATAAGGCGAGCAACAAGACCTAAATTTCCTCTGAAGTCATGATAAAATTATGGTACAATACATTGATGTAATTAGAGTGATGTCTGGTTCTATCAAAAGAATGATGATAACATACTCTAACATTGCATGAGAGCTTCCCTGCCAAGTATGTGACTGTATAAGAAAGTAGATGATACAGAATTGTTCTCTGCCTGATAATTTGATTTTCCATTCTGAAGCCACTATCACAGTCAAATTTTTATATGAGTTACCCCAAGTTTTTTTTTGGACATTTTAACAGACAATTTAAACATCAGAATCAGTCACTATCTGAGTAACTGTCACCTTTAGGCTTTATACACCTATACCCAAGTTACCCAAAGTTGTAAGTCTTAACCAAAAACAATACCAAGATTTTTTCAGATCCAAATATGTGCCAGCTAAAATTCAACACAGAAAAAGACCCCCCAAAAAATCTTTGACCCCTCCCTAAAAAGTATGAGTGTATGTGGCACCAACGTGAGTACCCGTTGTCTTTATATTTATGTTGACTATTGTTTATTACTTTGCAAATGGAGTCGAAGGATCTCATCTTTTACCACCTCTCAAATTGTTTCTTTCTTTAGTGATATCATGTAAAACTAGTGTTCTAATTTGTCTTGTTTAATATTAAAATGATTGATATTGTCTTTTATGTATCAACTGTTTTCATTCCAGAGATATCGTACTAGACTCAATCCAGTAAAACTGTCTTCACCTCAACCCCACCCCATAACCCATACTGTTTTTATACGCCAGAGATATGAGACCAAACCCAATCCAGTAAAACTGCCTTTACCTCTCCTCAACCCACAACCCTGACTGTTTTCATGTGAGAGTTATCAGACCAAACCCAATCCAGTAAAACTGTGTTTTCACCTTTCCCCACCCGCCAATCCTGACAAGCGAGCTATAGTGGCTAATGAAGTGTCTATGTAGGTGTATAAAGCCTAAACGTGACAGTTACTCAGATAGTGACTGATACTGATGTTTAAATTGTTTGTTAAAATGTCAGAAATATTTTATCACTGGCAGACTGGGTTCCCTGTTCCAGGTACAGTGGTACAGGGATCTAGACCCGTCACTGCTTCTACCAATTTCTTTAGTGGTTTCCTTTAAATGTGGATCTTTTTCTTGATAGCTAAATGCAGATAAAAGTTAGGATTTTTATTCTTGTTTGTCCAATGAGAGGTGACAGCAAAGAGGAATTCAGAACTGAATATTCTTTTAATTCCTTTTTCAGCTCATTAAGTCAGCTTTCAATATGTTACATTGTGTTATCTTCCGTTTTGTTATGAAACGGAATATACAGTTTCCGATTCATTTAAATTGAACTGGTACTTTTCTATTATGTACATGTGTTATTTGGAACCACATTACTGTTTATGTTGAAATAAAAAACGGTAAATGAGGTCCATTGTAAAATTGTAGTCAATTTTTTTTAGCTCTACTGGTCATAGACCAGAAGAGCTTATGGGGTGGTCTTTCATCGGTCGTCCATCATCTGTATGTTAGCACAAATTTGTTATCGATTCTCCTCCTAAACTACTTTGAGAATTGCTATGAAACTGTACACACACATTCATCATATGGTCTAGTTGGTCCCTAAATTAAAATGGTGCTGCTTGGACATCCAGTATGGCCACCACAGTGGCCATCGTGAAAACCTTGTTATTATCGCCACTCGTCCTGAATGGATGGCCATATCAGCATGGGGTTTTCAATTAAAGACTTCTTATGATGTCTAGTTAGTCCTAAATGAAAATGTCCAATATGGCCACCACTGCAGCCATCTTGAAAATCTTGTGATTGCAACTCCTGAACAGAAAGTGATATTAACACGTTTTTCATCAAAAGACTCCTTATGATGTCCAGTTAGTCTTAAATGAAAATGGTGCTAATCTGACATCCAATATGGCCTCCACACAGTGGTCATCTTGAAAATCTTGTTATTGCTACTTCTCCTGCATGAATGGTCGTATCAACATGAGGCTTTCACTAAAAGACTTCTTATGATGTTTAGTTGGTTTTAACTGAAAATGGTGCTGATCTGATGTTCAATATGGCTGTCAAAAGCCATCTTGAAAATCTTGTTATTGTTATTGCCACTCATCCTGAATGGATGGTCGTATCAACATGAGGTTTTCACTAAAAGACTTCTAATGATGTCTTGTTGGTCCAAAATGAAAATGGTGCCGATCGGATGTCCAATATGGCTACCACAGTACCCATCTTGAAAATCTTGTTATCACTACTTCTCCTGAACAGAAAGTCATATTGACATGGGGTTGTCACCAAAAGACCTCTTATGATGTCTAGTTGATCCTGAATGAAATTGATGCCGATCTGATGTTCAATATGGCCACCACAGTGACCATCTTGAAAATCTTGTTATCACTACTCCTTCTGAATGGAAAGTCATTTTGACATGGTGTTTTCACCAGAAGACTTCTTATGAAAATGGTGCCAATCTGATGTCTGTTATGATTGCCAAGGTGGCCAGCTTGAAAATCTTGTTATTACTACTACTTCACCTGAAAGAATGGTCATATCCCCATGGAGTTTTCACTAAAAGACTTATAATGTTTTGTTGATCCTAACTTAAAATGGTGCTAATCTGATGTCCAGTACGTGACCATCTTGAAAATCTTGTTTTTGGGCTACTCCTCTTAAATGGACAGTCATTTTGCCATGGGTTTTTCATCAGAAGAGTTCTTATAGTGTCTAGTTGGTCCTGAATGAAAATGACTAACCCTCAATATGGCCACTATGATGGTTATCTTGAAAATATTCTCATCTCTACTCCTCACAAATGGATGTCTATATCAACATACGGTCTTCACCAGCAGACTTCATATGATACCTAGTTAGTCCTAAATGAAAATGGTGCCAGTCATCCATCCAATATGGCTGCCTGGATGGCTGTCTTGAAAATCTTTTTGTCACTACTTCCCCAGAATGGATGATCATTATGACATGGAGTTTTCACCAAAAGACTTCTAATGATGTCTACTTTTGTCCTAAATGAAAATGGTGCAAATCTGACACCAATATGTCCACCACAGCAGTTAATTTTAAAATCTTGTTATTGCTGAAGAATATCCGAGATGGTTTCAACACTCAGCAGTTAAAAGGAAGAAATGGTCTTGTCTTGAATTCCTGGAAAGTCATTATGCCAGTTATGTAATGTCAAAACCATCTAAATGTATCTACATGCACAATCTACCTGTTTCTCATTCAGTTTTGAAAAAAGTTAAAATCAGTTGAAGTTGTAAGCATATGTGAATGAAAATGTATCCATGTTGTAACTAATAGGTAATCTTGATTGAAGGTAGTTTAGGCTCTCCGATTAAATTACAATTATAAATGTCTGATTATTTTTGATTACTTGAAAAATTTGTAATCAATAACAGATGATTACAATTACTGATTATGTTTACCCTAAAACTGAGACAGGTACAGAAATTAGAAAGGGAAGCAAGTCCAAGAAAATGTTTCCTTTTTCTTTTTCTTTTTCTTATATTTAAGAAGTCTATTAACTTTGGTTGTCATTAGAAGATATTTTTTTTTCAAAAACATGTTGAAACTTTTAAGTCATTGCATGTATTACTCAAAAGCTCAATCAAAATTATATTTATTCCTCAAATTATTGCAAAATATAGAATAGAAAACTAGTAACTTGTATCTTTTTCTTTTAGGATATCACTTTATTAGTCAGTGAATATCATTGAAATATTGACTATTTGTTAAACAGTTGCTCTGTAAGCCCACCTGCCATGAGATGAACAGCAGATTACAGCATCTGCTGTCCCAACAACTCAAGAAGGACAGTACAACATCATTTCTAAAGCAGATGGGTCTTTCAGATCATCATATCCTTTACATACAGTATGATCATTTTCACTCTTTGACTTGCATGGAAACAGCAATTTTTTTTTGACTTCTGTTTGTTTACATGTGCAATATTTGAGTGACCACTGATTCTAACAACTTATGCAGTGGAAAGTGGTTCCTCAGTATAAAGTCCCTTGGGTATACTGTATACTGCTGTTCCTCATAGAGTCATCAACCCCATCAAATCATTAATATTTTTATTCTTTTATTGCGACTTAATTTATTTACTTGATTTTAGTACTTTTCTGGTGAGAACCAATCATAATTTAGTTTCACATCATTGAGTATACCCTTATTTTTGTTTTTTTGTGTAAAATACATGTATGCTTTTTGAATTAACACAGCCTTGTTG
This sequence comes from Margaritifera margaritifera, assembly GCA_029931535.1. Taxonomy (NCBI): domain Eukaryota; kingdom Metazoa; phylum Mollusca; class Bivalvia; order Unionida; family Margaritiferidae; genus Margaritifera; species Margaritifera margaritifera. The sequence goes on from JAQPZY010001577.1 coordinate 4,516,778, forward strand.
GAACATATCTCTATATAAGGTGAGCTCAGTTATTTACACAGGTCATTTTAATGGCTCCCATGGACAGTGTTATAAAGAGGGAACTGAATGCACTTTTAAGAGCGCAGTTCTTTCATTGTGGTGGGTTGTTTTATTTATGTTTCTTTCAATTTTATATCATAAAAATTAAAGTTTTGAGAATATTAATGGTTTGGAGGATGCAGTTAATACTTCATTAAACATGATCAAAGAGACAAATATTACTTGTGAGACATTGATAATCTTGTTTCTTTCTTATGATCATGAGTAGTTTGTGATACATTGATAATCTTGTTCCTTATCTTATAATCATGAGCAGCATGTGATACATTGGTAATCTTGTTCCTTTCTTATAATCATGAGCAGCTTGTGAGACATTGATAAACTTGTTTCTTTCTTATAATCATGAGCAGTTTGTGAGACATTGATGATCTTGTTCCTTTCTTATGATCATGAGTATTTTGTGATACATTGATAATCTTGTTCCTTATCTTATAATCATGAGCAGCATGTGATACATTGGTAATCTTGTTCCTTTCTTATAATCATGAGCAGCTTGTGAGACATTGATAAACTTGTTTCTTTCTTATAATCATGAGCAGTTTGTGAGACATTGATAATCTTGTTTCTTTCTTATGATCATGAGCAGTTTGTGAGACATTGATGATCTTGTTCCTTTCTTATAATCATGAGCAGCATGTGAGACATTGATGATCTTGTTCCTTTCTTATAATCATGAGCAGCATGTGAGACATTGATAATCTTGTTCCTTTCTTATGATCATGAGAAGTATGTGAGACATTGATAATCTTGTTCCTTTCTTATGATCATGAACAGCTTGTGAGACATTGATAATCTTGTTCCTCTCTTATGATCATGAGCAACATGCTTGTGAGACATAGATGATATTGTTCCTTTCTTATGATCATGAGCAGCTTGTGAGACATTGATGATCTTGTTCCTTTCTTACGATCATGAGCAGTTTGTGAGACATTGATAATCTTGTTCCTTTCTTATTATGATGAGCAGCTTGTGAGACATTGATGATCTTGTTCCTTTCTTATTATCATGAGCAGTTTGTGAGACATTGATAATCTTGTTCCTTTCTTATGATCATGAGCAGTTTGTGAGACATTGATAATCTTGTTCCTTTCTTATGATCATGAGCAGCTTGTGAGACATTGATGATCTTGTTCGTTTCTTATGATCATGAGTAAATACTAATATCCTTCTAAATACAACTAATCTTAACTATCAATAATGTTAAAGTCTTTTCTTCTCTTGTAACAGAGAGTTGCTTAAAATATTCATTAAGTATTCTGAGAAAATATTTAAGCAGTTACCGTTGATGTACATTTTCTATTGAAATCATTCTGTATTTGAAATGCTACATAAAAACTGTGAAAAACTATATAACGGGAGGTAACCATTCTGAGTAACCATTTTATCTTAGGATTAGAAATTGAGTTATGTATGTTTACATAGCTCTACTGGCCTTTCAGGGATCAGACTACTAATTCATTTTCCTTAGACATCAATGTTAACGTTTGAAAAAATGAAAGTATTTTGTGCACGGGATGACACATGTAGATTTTGATTGAAGTAAGCACAGACTTTCTGAACAATCAAATGTATGTGCTTTGCTGCATTTTCTCAAGATAAATGACCCTAGAGTGGGGTACTAATAAAAGCCAACTTAATCATCAGTTCATTCAGGATAAACACAGGATAACTTTAGAAGGTGGAAAAAAAAATCAAAATTGAGTACATACCTAAACATAATCTATACAGAAGTTAAAGCACTGATGAAAGTCTCAGAAAATTAGAGAAGAAAATTTCCACACTGATATTACAGCCAGGGTCCCAATCTCCAAGAATTAAGTATGGTATCCAAGACTGGTTTTCTGCTCAATTAATAATTAGTGGTCTGATTCCTATACCAAAATTGTGATTTTACAGTAATCAGCCATTTTAAATAATATTTCACTAGCGATATCTGTGGAAAAGCAATTGCATCTTGTAGACATTGGTTACCAAAAATGTTGAAATTTGTGCAGTTTTTGACCCATTTTGTTTGTTGACAGGTTTAAAATCTGCTTTTAAAACAACACCTGTTTTGTCCTCTATTTCCTCTAAAAACACAAACTTGAGGATTTTACTCCCGATGTGAATACATTGCTTATGTCTTGCACTACGGTAGTTAGGGTATGGAGCTTCTTCATTTGGACCACCTCAGGTATTTCTGTGAAACAAAATTATGGTAAGCCTCAGATGTAAGTTGGTGCATTAATTTGCAGAAAAATCATACATTTTGTTTGCTGGAAATTTCTTCACAAGCAAAAGAAGCTGCAATCTATTTAGACCACCGATTGGATTGACCATAGGATTGAGTGAGAAATTGTGAATGAAAAATAGTTTGATGCATTCGCAACTTCTCAGTCAATACTTCTTTTATAAATAACCAGGTGGTCCAAATGACAGCTATTGGCATACATTCAAGGTATGATCCATAGGACTGAGCAAGAAGTTGCAATGGGTAAGCAGCAGACATCAACAGAGGGAGGTTATCTGAAATCTTTACATTCATCCATCAACATCATGAACTGTTTAAAATAGGGATATGATTTTGGCAACTATTTCATGCCATCAACATTCTATTCTTTCTATTGGAAAAATTCTTTGCTGTATTCATCAAGGTGTATATATGGCTTACATTAGTGTCCTATATATACTTGTGTAATAAGCTATTGAGAAGAGGGAGATCACTCTTTGAGCCGACGACTTCTATTTTTCAAAGAGTCAAATACCGCAACATTTTCCATTCACAAAATCTTACTTGAAGACAATTGTATAAGTTGTTATTATTTTTCAAATGAATAGTAGTTCTCTAATATGTAGCAATATTGAGGACATCCTGGATACTGATCCATCCATAATAACATGGAAAAGATGGAGAAAGCTTCATGAAAAGTAGGAAAATGTCCGTAAATTTTATTTATATTGCACATTATGTTATACCACCAAAGTCTGTATTTTGAGCACATAGCTATTTATAACCCTTGTTTCATATTGTCATGACTTTGGAGTACATCCACCAGTTTTACATGAACAGGTGAAAATGTGATCTTCAGAGTATAAATTCTGAGCAAAAATGAACTGTTTGCAACCTTTTTCTTCAACTTTGTTTGGAAAGGTATGCATAACAAAACATTTTAGAAAGAAGATTCATTTATTCATGTTTTTCTGGTGTTGATGATATCGAGTTCAGGTAGACAAGTTCTATCCATAATATCGCTTCCAATATGTAGTACACAACAGTCTTGATATATCTCAGTTGTAGGTAGAGGTTGACTTGATTTTCCTATTTATAAGCCCTATTTTCGTTAGCTTATAACAAAGTAACTTATTTTATGATATTTGTATATAATTAGACAATTACAGACAGTCGAATTGAGTTTATCAGCAGTGGTATATGTTTTATCCAGGATGTTACAAATCCTGGCAGGTACTTTCCTTGTAGGGATAAGACCACAAATTCATTTTCCATAGACATCAATGTTAATGTTTGAGAAAATAAACTTGTTTTTGTGCACTAGATGGGCCAGTACACGACACATGTGCTTCTTGATTGAAGCAAGTGCAAACTTTCTGAACAATCAAAAGTATGTGCTTTATGTCATTTTCTTGTAAGAAATGACCCTGAAGAAAGGGTACCGAAACAAAAGATACCCTAATTATCAACTTTGCACTGGGTAGACACAGTATCATTTTAGAAGGCAGAAAATCGAAATTGAGTACCGGTACATGCACAGACATAATATATGCAGAAGATGACAGCGCTGAAAAAAAGTCTGAAAAATACAAAAGAAAAATTCCATGCTATTATAGCCACAGGTCCAGTCTCCAAGTATTAGGTATGGTATCCAATTCCCCCCCCCCCCCCCCACTTTGAGATAGGTACCCTGGTTAATTATTTAATTTATGGTTGTAGGTTGTATTTCTTCAAGGTAAAAGACCAGAAGAGCTAAATAAAGAAGTGCCTTACTATTAGAATCACAAACTATTCTTAGTAACAAAGAGTAGACAGCATGCCATCCCTCCAAGCCAAAAAAGTGATACTTTGGTGATTTACATCTTTAATGTGATGACAAGTTGAAAAATTCATTAACTGAATCAGTTGACCCAGAAATTAAGTGGAGCATTTTTATATGGTTGTATTTATCTTTTTTAAATTATTCTTTGATTAAGAATTAAAAACATATACTTTTGTTATGATGATTAATCAAAAGATGATGATGAAGATGATGATGATAATAACCAGCAGATGCAACACTTGCATTTTTGGTAATGTGAATTTGCCAATAAAGACTCCTCTCCAATGAAATGACCTAGTATATCCTAATTTGTGGTTTTCTTTCCTGACCTTACAAACAGATATATATGCTAGAAGATGGCATTGGAAATTTGGATAAGATTTCCAAGGCATCAGAGGAAGAACTGTTAGATTGTTCTCTGGACTCGGATACTGTGACCAAAATTTTGAAGATTTTCAACCAAAGGACTCCTTAGAAAACAGCATCTTGAAAATAACATTATTATTACATTTATTTGTCATTACCTTTAATGGGTCTTATAAGAGAGAGAGAGAGATTTAACTTGATCTGGTACACGAAATGCACACATACCTGTAATTTTGTGTTGTTTGTCATTGCATTGGTCTGATCCTGAGTTATGTAAGAATATATTTTATTCAAAAGTTAAATGCTCCAACATAATACTCCAACATTTCACCAGCAGTGAAATACTCCAACATTTCACCAGCAGTTCAAAATTCCAACATTTCACCAGCAGTAAAATACTCCAACATTGTACCAGCAGTTAAATACTCCATGATTTCACCAACAGTTTAAACTCCAACATTCAACAACAGGTTACTCCAATGTTTCATCAGCAGTTAACTACTCCAACTTTTCACCCGTAGTTAAATACTAAAGCATTTCACCAACAGTTAAAAACTCCAACATGTCACTAACAGTTAAATACTCCAACATTTCACTAATAGGTAAATACTCCAACATTTCACCAGCAGTTGAATACTCCAACATTTTACCGAAAGAGCTTATGGGATGGCCTGTTGTCCGTTATCGCTACCACTCCTAAACTAATAGGAGGGTTGCCATGAACTTTACACATATATTCGTCCCAATGTCTTGTTGGTCCTAAATGAAAATTGTTCTGCTCAGACATTCAGAATGGCAACCACAGTTGCCAGTTTGTTAGCACTACTTCTCTTGAATGGATAGTCATATCAACATGGAGTTTTCACTGAAAAACGTTTTATGATGTCTTGTTGATTCTGAATAAAAATGGTTTCGATGCAATGTCCAATATGGCCGCTATGGCAGCCATCTTGAAAATCTTCTTGTTACTACATCTTCTGAAAGAAAAGTCATATCAACATGGGATTTCCCAGAAGACTTCTTATGATGTCTAGTTGGTCCTAAATGAAATAGTTCTGTCTTAAAAATCTTGTTATCGATACTTCATCTGAATGGATGGTAGTATCAACATGGGGTTTCCACTAAAAGACTTCATATGATGTCTAGTTAGTTCTAAATGAAAATGTTGCTGATCTGACATCCAGTATGGCCGCTACAGAAGCCGTCTTGAAAATCTTGTTATTGTTACCCCTCCAGAACAGAAAGTCATATCAACATGGGGCTTTCACCGGAAGACTTCTTATAGTGTCTGGTTGGTTTTAAATAAAAATTGTGTCAATCTGATATCCAATATGGCCACCACCTCGAACGTCTTATCGCTACTCCTTCTATATGTAGAGTCATATCAACATTGGGTTTTCATCAAAAGACTTCATATGACTAAACGAAAATGGCGCCAATTTGACATACAATATGGCCACCATGGCAACCATCTTGAAAATCTTGTTATTGCTACTCTTCCTATATGGAAAGTCATATCGACATGTGGTTTTCACCAAAGACTAAATACAAAATCTTGTTGGTCCTGAATAAAAATGATCTTTATCTGACCTCAAATACAGCTGCCAAAACAAACATATTGAATATCTTGTCACTGATTCTCCTGAATGGATGATCATATCAACATGGAGTTGTCACCAAAAGCCTTAAATGGTATCCAGTTTGTCCAAAATTACAATCTTGTCGGTCAAGATCAGAGATGGTTTCAACACTCGGCATTTAAAAAGAAGAAATTATCTTATCTTGAAATCCTGGAAATTTGTTTCAGACAGTAGAGCGTCAGTCCCATCGAGGGTTCTTGTTGGGGAGGGGGCACACAGGTTTCGCCCCCTCCCATCTGCCCCTGGTAGGGAAAACTATTCTTTGAGGGTCTCAAACAGTTTTTCAGCATCACTGATAACATTCAGCTGGTCTTATGCTTCAGTTATTTTCTGCTGATATTCCACATAAACTACAGTCTTGAGTCAGCCCTTTTGCTTATGATTTCATTTGATTAAGAGATCTTGAAAAGATTTGATATTTTCTAAGAAAAAGACTTGATGTTGAAGACATTACTTCTCAGGTCACTACAGTAAGGTAAGAGTGATTTATATATCTGCAGGCTTAAATTAGATCTTTCTAGGATTTGGGAACTGCTAGGTTAATATATGTGTATATCCAGTACCGGATTACCCAATAGGAAGATAAAGCACGTGCTTAGGGCACCAGCAAAGCAGAGGCACCAAAAAAAAAAAAAAAATTAGAAATTACGGGGGGGGGGGGGGGGGGGGGGGGGGGGGGGGGGGGGGGGGGGGGGGGGGGGGGGGGGGGGGGGGGGGGGCACCATAAGGGTCTTTATCCGGCCCTGTTTATAAGTATTCTAAATGTGGTAATAAATATGACTCAAATTTGCAATTTAAGTTGGCCTTGTATCTTCAGAACTTTTCTCTGCGCAGGGTATACAAATATTTGTCCTTAAAGTTTTCAAATAATAGATTTAATTTTCAATTCACCTACTCTATGACACAAGAAAAGTTTCCATGCAATCTATCAATAGCTCCATATATGGCAAATTGTAGAGCTAAAATCTGATGTTTCAACGTCGATGCACTGTTTGACCAAATATGATGACTCGAGATCAAGGGTGATAAATAATCTTCAATAATTTTACAATTGACAACATTTTGTGATCAAGGCCACCGAAGGTGGAATCGAGAGCATTTAGCAATATTTGCATTCGATACGCCACTAAAACAATTTACTTCCTTCGAAATAACAGAGTTATAAATCCGCGTATATATCTCTCTCCCCCAACCCTATCGCTCTCTCGCTCTCACTCTACGCCAAATAATTGTCAGAAGAACCACTCAGATGATTGAAAGAATTAGTGATGCATTACCCCTATTGTTAATCAATGTTCTATCTGGCTGTGCATGTGCAACTTGTTGTGTCTCTATTTATGCATGGCTGATGTACTGTTCATTGTCATATGTACCATTCGCAGTAGCGCCAAGAGACACAGATACAATTTTGATGACGAAAACTTACGTCACTAAGTGCATTCAAAATGTATACTAGAGCATTTGTAAATTCAGGTAATGGAACTGGCTGTCAAGACCTGACCGTTCTCTTCGTCAACGCTGCCCCCAAACACCCCCGATGTAGGCAAACCTAATTATATCCGTATACAAATATGTCTGCTTCAAAGGGAAGGACAAATTCATCATTAGATAGAAGTTAAAGGAACCAGGAATTGGACTATCCGCCACCGAAAAGGTGAGTTGGACGTAGACTCTCAATTTTAGTCTTGAGCACAATTAATTTACGTCATTCGATAATGTGTCATACGTAACTCGGTCCTTTCGCCCATTCGTGAATTGGGTTCTGTTTAGGTGGCGCTCTCCAGTTTCGTACTTTGCATAGGGTTCGATTTTTTAAAGAAAAAGAATTACCCAGGTTTTCCTGACTGACTGTCCTGGCTATTTAAAAAAGACCTTGTATATCTTAGGTATTGTTAAAAGAACTTTGAATTCCCTTTATTTTGGTGTACGATTGATGGGTGAAATTTGGGTTATATTGTATACAGCTTGGTCTTACTTAAGATGTGCACCTCTCAAAAACTGCTAGCTCCACTTGGTCATTTTCACTTCCTGGACTTCAAAGGTAAATAAAAAAAAAAAAAAGAGCCGATAACTTTTTTTACTTTTTAGATATTTTGTAATTCATTCATATTACTTTCAGACGCTGGCATTGTCTTATCTGGCAAAATTTGTTTCTCTATTTTAATAACTGCTGAAAATAGTGCACTTTTGACTAATTCAGGCTGATTTTCAAGTACTTTGGAGCGGCCATTTTGTCTGCTGTGTGCTTAGATTATGTCCAGTTTCCACAAGTACAATATGTAAAGAAATTTCAGCCACAGTTCATGAAAGTAACATAGAGGTATGCCAACATTCTCTCCATTGTTGTGCATGTTGCAAATGCAAAATACTTCATCTTACACCTGTTACTCTCTCAGAAGCATGTATTATCTGTAGAGCGCCCCCATAAAAACAACATATGCATTATTATTATATGATTTAATTTTGGTTGTATATGTATAGCTGAAACATTTAAGCCGCAAGCATCTAAACAGTCCTTTTGAATAATTCTCATGTATTTCCCCACAGAACAGTATTCATTTGTAGCAAAGTCCCACACAAGCCTAACCCCCCCCCCATGATGAAAAGTGGGCTATTTTAAAACTACACCTTGCATTTTCTCAACAATAGCAACCAATGTTTTGGTAAAAGACAGGAACATGAAACTTGCCACAATTATTCATGAGATGTCACTAATAAAATGTACAGACTGAACAGGGATGGAAGAGTTCAGGTTCACAGTGGTCAAAGGTCAAAGAGTACAAAGTTTGCTAATTCTTGTAACACTAGTATATGGAAGTAAGCGAATCTGCTTTATCATCATTATTTTCCAGAATTTTATTACAAGCGATTGAAAAGAAACATTTTTGCTATATTTTTCTTTGACTTAATACAACAGTTTAAAATTTAAGTTGACTTTACTTCTATGTTCTAAGACTTCTAATTTCCCCATAATTGAGGTCATTGCACACAAAATACTGCCACAAGGCATATTGTGTAAGCAAGAGCAAATTAGGCATAATTAGCTTATTTTTTATGCATAATATCAATGTTAATATACCATTTTGTTGAGAAATGCATACATAATTATATGAGAAAGAGAAAAGCAATTGCACAAATTTTCATATTTGTTTTAAGGTGGCGCTCTCCAGTTTCGTACTTTGCATAGGGTTAGATTTTTAAAGAAAAAGAATTACACTGGTTTTCCTCACTGGCTGTCCTGGCTATTTAAAAAAGACCTTGTATATCTTAGGTATTGTTAAAAGAACTTTGAATTCCCTTTATTTTGGTGTATGATTGATGGGTGAAATTTGGGTTATAGAGTATACAGCTTGGTCTTACTTAAAATGTGCACCTCTCAAAAAACTGCTAGCTCCGCTTGGTCATGTTCACTTCCTGGACTTCAAAGGTAAATAATAAAAAAAAGAGCCGATAACTTTTTTTACTTTTTAGATATTTTGTAATTCATTCATAGTACTTTCAGAGGCTGGTATTGTCTTATCTGGCAAAATTCGTTTCTCTATTTTAATAACTGCTGAAAATAGTGCACTTTTGACTAATTCAGGCTGATTTTTCGAGTACTTTGGAGCGGCCATTTTGTCTGCTGTGTGCTTAGATCATGTCCAGTTTCCACAAGTACAATATGTAAAGAAATTTCAGCCACAGTACATGAAAGTAACATTGAGGTATGCCAACATTCTCTCCATTGTGCATGTTGCAAATGCAAAATACTTCATCTTACACCTGTCACTCACTCAGAAGCATGTATTATCTGTAGAGCGCCCCCTTAGCTCCGGAAGCTCTTGTTCATAATCAAGTAGATTAAAAAAGGTTGGTAGTTAAATGAACCTATAAACTCCTGTCAGGGAATGTAAATATTGCGTTCATCAGTGACAATTCAAAAGACAACGATTACCATTCTCTACTTAGTAGCAGACACCGAGACCCACTCAAACAGTAAATTCAAAGGACGCTGTCAACACAGTGCACGAAACTCATGCACTCCTAATACTTTATTAAAATGGGATCACATTGTGTATTGATACGTTCTCCATGCCAATTTGACATTTAAATCAGATCTCTTTAATTAAACTCTATTATATTTGATAGTCATTGTGAAATGAATTTGTATATTTTAGTGTGAGAGCTTCAAACTAATAGATTTAATATCGCCTTACGACTTGCAGCAAAATGCACAACTTTTATTTTCAAGAGAATCAGATTCCCCATAAGAATTGCAAGATGATCTTTAGAAGATTTCCTATGAAATATGAAAGAAAATGTATCCGAACATGCATAAGAATTTGAGGACATTGTTCCTTGCGATACAAAATATGCCTGAAACACATGTGTGACAACAGAATGAAATGTTTTTAAAGGTTGGAACAATAAATTAAACTTCTTTGCTGATGATGGTGGCCCATATACAAATTGTGAGTCCGAAACAGACTTACAGGTATTAGAATCAAAAGAGTCACATTAAAATAAAATAAAACAAATCAATATGTATTGATTTTGGTACGTCATGAATTTTAATGAAAAGACTGTGAATGCAGTATTTAAATCGGATCAACCATCAAACGTTCAAGAATACCGTCTGTAAACGTATGAGCTCTCGAAGACATGTACTTGAATTTTTTCTTATCCTAGGTATTTGTCTCTGTGATATAGGACTAAGATCACTTCTTGTGAACTGAGCAAGGAACCAATCTCGAGAATGCGCAACATTCAGTAGCGTGCGTACATGCAATACGCTCAAATCGGGTCATTGACTAGTATATCGACGTACGTTTTCATATTTCTATAATTACACCATTTGTTCGTTACATTGATTGGTATCTTTCATTTGTAATATGTATATTGTAGACCTGATATGTTTCTTTTATTCAAATACATTTCACCCTCATTTCATGTTCAATATGAATGAATTACATGTGTCATTTAAGTCTCGCAACCATTCAAGCATGTTTACGCCTGGAAAGATTTGTAATAAAAATCTCAAATTTATATCAGCTGCTAGTGACGAAGATGACAGTAACACTGACAATATAGGAAAACAATGCGAGGAAAGGAGAAGGTGGGCATTCTTATTTGTCTTGCAAATATTGCTTCTTTTTTCTCATCATGAGGAGAAGGCGAATGGGATTTATAAGCAGTGCTGTGGAAATAACCCCAAAAGGCAGATAACAAAAAGCACGTTCTTAGGGCAACCAGCAAAGCAGGGG